>CM054057.1:215051591-215256507 GCA_028641055.1 Alopecurus myosuroides | reverse complement strand
TTGGATACCTTGGAGGCGCCACACTTGTGGCGTTTGGACGAATCGTTCATGGGATCCGCGAGGTGTTGTAGCGTGAGCGCGAGGAGGAGGAGATCGGCAGCGACGCGCAAATCGACAGTCTTCCGCTGCACGACGCGTCAAAAGGTAATTCATGACTCCGTGATCGATTACTTGCGGGGTTCTTAGGATGAACGCAGTAGAAAATTTTGATTTATACTAGCGTAGCGTACCCCTTTCTCTAACAGTGGTATGAGAGCCTCGCTGTGTTAGTTTCGATTCGGAGCAACCGCACAATCAGTTAGCGCCGGCGGCGGATTTGATCCGTTTCTATGGCAGATGTGATCTGCGGTTTTTTTTTTACTCGTGGAGAGCTGTGCAGATTCGATCTGTATTTTGTTGGCTCTCCCGTGAATGTCAGATGCTATTTTGGTTCATGCCGGCGTTGGCCGAAGGTCAGTTTTGTTATCGCCGTACGTGTGTCCTTCTATGAACTGTCGGCCGGCTAGACGGTGTTTCTTTTGCCTCGTGCTCGAACTGGAATTTGGGAATTTGATTCCGGTACATCTAACTCAGAGCGTGTGATGTTCTGCTGGTATTTGAACTGTCGTTTTCTCATCACTGTCTGATTCGTTAAGCATGCTGTCTAGAGACACCGGTTCATTCGATTGATCGTTTGGTCGCCAAAGCTAGTAATCGAATGTAGTGTAGTACTAGTTGTATGATGATACAAACTTTTGATACAGTAAGATGTGTATTTTTTTTCGGCCGGAGGCGATCGGATCGTATACATACTGATGTATTGATCGTTCGGCTGTACTGCATCATACATTCTGCTTGTAGATTCAAACAGAGGATAGGGCACTTGTTAATAAATCCATGTGATGGATTTAGCAGGTGCGGATGGTTTTTCTACTGGTACCTATGGCATAGAGATGTCATGTTACTTGTAAATTTCTAGTGTTTGTCGCTCTGTCTAGGTGGAGATGTTAGCATAGAACTACCACTTTACGGGCAAAATTCCGGAAAACTACCACTTTACGTTCTGATTGCAAAAAACTACCACATTGCGTTTTCAATTTGGCAAAAAACACTAATCTCGCCTAACTGACGAATTGACACCGGAACTGACAGGGCTGGCCCACCACTTTGATGACGTGGCAAGTTTAGAACATCGTTACGGGCATTGACCGTTGACTGCCGTTACGGTAGCACAGAAGTTAGCATAAAACTACCACTTTACGGACCAAATTCCGGAAAACTGCCACTTTACGTTTAAATTGCAAAAAACTACCATATTCATTTGGATTTCACAAACAACACCGATTCCCTTCAGATGACAAATTAACAAGTGACGACCTAGGCCCGCACAATCCATGGTCAGTCTCGTGTACGCAGCTGTGCTTGTGCTAGGGGCACGCTCGGACTGGCCGGCGGACGCACAAGGCAGCACCGGCGCGCACACGGATGCACCTGCTGTCGCGCTCACGCCTGCGCTGACGGTCAGACTGGGCCTGTCCGGAAGACAAAAAAGGCTGCATCGGCGGTAATGCACACGGCCGCGCCGGCGATCAGAATCGGCTGTGCCTGCTATCACGGTCACGTCTGTGCCGTGGTAAGACGGGGCCGCGCATGCTATCACGCTCGGCTTGGCCGGAGGACGCCGGTGGTCACACAAGGCCGTGCCGGCGAACGCACACGTACGCGCCCATCGCGTGTACGTACGGACGAGGCTGACGAGATCGACGACAACCTCCGTATCCTAACAAGCCACCGTCCGCTCTCGCACCTCACAGTCCCGCGAGGATGAGCTTGAAGCGAGGCCGCAGGCATTCTCTACAGGAGTGGGGAGGGGTGGCCTCATGGCGAGCTTGTTCCCAGCGGCGGCCTAGTGCAGGTACTAAGCGAGCGGCGGCCGTGCTGAGCGGATTGTCGCATGGGCCAGGAAGCGTGCGTGCTCAACCATTGTACTTTTTTATAGATATTTTTATTCATTATTTGACCTGACATGTGGATCTACGGGTGCCACGTGGTCACATTGTGGGGCCAGGATGTCAGTTTCCGTGTCAATTCGTGATCAATCCCAAATCAGTGTTTTTTGCCAAATTGAAAACGCAATGTGGTAGTTTTTTGCAATTAGAACGTAAAGTGGCAGTTTTCCGGAATTTGGCCCGTAAAGTGGTGGTTTTATGCTAACTTCTGTGCTACCGTAACGGCAGTCAACGGTCAATACCCGTAACGATGTTCTAAACTTGCCACGTCATCAAAGTGGTGGGCCAGCCCTGTCAGTTCTGGTGTCAATTCGTCAGTTAGGCGAGATTGGTGTTTTTTGCCAAATTGAAAACGCAATGTGGTACTTTTTTGCAATCAAAACGTAAAGTGGTAGTTTTCTGGAATTTTGCCCGTAAAGTGGTAGTTCTATGCTGACATCTCGTCTAGGTGAAGCCTTGATTTCTACGATGGATTATTTGCTTGAAGCCATGAGCACCTACAATCATATCAGCTGGCACTTAGTCATTAACAGATGTGATCTGTTTTCCCTGGTACCTTGTTGTACTGAGGCAGTATGTTTTAGGTTTGGTCACCTTAAAAGGGTACGAGTATATTGCTCGCATTAATGGGCCAATCTGTTCTGCTCGATGTGATCGACTAGATAATTTTAGATTGCTTAGAGTTATGAACTTATTGGTCGTATGTATACTGATACTTACATGGCACCCGAGCGATGCAATCGGATACTCGTTTGGGCCATACACCAACACGTATTGTATTGGAACATACATTTCGGGATAAACATGGAATTGTTTTCCGGCCGCACGGCAATACCGAAGATGCATATACGATATGTTCTTTCTTTTGTGGCTGAGCGTGATGCTAGGCGTGGGCTACTTGGTCAATGTGATGGGTTAATTGCTTTTCGCTATGAATAGTGAGCGCCTTGTGCATTAAATCAGACAAGGTGATAATTGATTTATACGATAGGTCAATTTTGCCTTTGGAGTTTGATCTGGTCTTCTCGCAATACTAACAGATGCGTTCACGTTTTGCTCTGTACTAGACAATGCATGCTGATGCATTGGCCGCAACATATGTGATATGTGGTTATACTTCTGTCAGCTTGATCAAAAAGGAATTTCCGAAAATTCGAGTAAATGTTACTCATAAATACATTGGTTATAAAGTGTTATGACACAATAGGTTAACATATAGTTGTTTATTGACTAATTAGATTAGTCTATATTTTCTCTCACACTAGCTGGTGATTTGTTCGCGCGTGTTTATGTGATTGGATATGGTCGTTGAAAAATGTTCTCAAGTGTAATTCCTAGAGCATTTTGAATTTATTAATCCACGTTATTATTATTCGCACCTAGATGCATATGATGCATCGTGAAGAAAACAAGCGGATAAAAATGTGGCGACCGAGATCATCGTTGCGAAGGTACACAAATTTACAGCTAATCAGATTACCTGCAATTTGTTCTCGTTCCCTTTGCAAAGTTCTACTACTACTATTATTGTTATTGTTACTTGCCATGCTTATTACACAATAGAGTAGAGTCCCTCACAAATGTTGAGTTAAATTTATGCTCGTCCAATCAAACATTGCACCATCCCATGTCTTCTACATTTTATGGTGGGTCTATTGCATTAGGGTGCCATCATTTTTCGTTGACTAGATGGGTTTGTATCGGTTAGGTGGTACAACTGTTGCAGCAGGGTGTCATCTGCCGGTAGTTTACGCGCATAAGGGCTGGTTAACTCATCAATGTAATCTTAACGGTTAAGCGTCTTTGGGCATAAAGGTTGGCGTTTTGACATAGAGATGTCACCCAACAACAAGAGTCACATGTGATATGATTAGCAAGGGCTGCTTGCCGATCTACCTTGTTTCTAGCAGTGATGCAAACGTCACTAGTTGACTTGTTCGTTCGAATCTTGAATCACTAAAGATCGTATGAGGGATACAAAATTTAGTGGGAGTATCTTTCATTAAACAATTTAATGCTTCTTTCCATAAACTTACATCTCAGTTTTGCATGAGTATTGCTATTGTGGAAATTATTTTATATAGTACTACATTTAGCTTTATCTATATATGTTTGATTCTGATTGGAACAATATTTGACTGATACCTTATTTAGAGAATTGTTCTCAAGTAGTAAACAACTTGGAATATGTTTAGGAGTGTGTTCTTATTCATTGAAGTGTGTTGTTGTTAATCATACCCAATAAATGCTTATGAAGCATCAAACTTCCATGTTGCTTGCATTCCTTTGATTGCCGCAAAATACTCTTGAGCTTTTGAAGCAAGAGGCGAATTTACATGTCTACAATATGATTTCGACTAGAAGGTATCTTTGGGAATTAAACGAAAGATGTGATGTATGACATCTAGAATGTATTGTTGAATGCAAGATAGCATAAGGTATTTTGGTCGATCTTTATGTAATTAAATTGTTTGGTTACATTGAGGGTATGGAAGTGTTTCTTTTGGTCAAGTGTGACATTTTGATTCCCTCATTCATGTTGAATTGTCAAATTACTGTAGTGAATAAATTATAGACCGAAGTGCATGAGATGCATATAATAGTTGAGTAGAGCATTAAGAATTGGCATTGATCATGTGATGATTGTGCTAATGACAAAGTGTCTTTGGAAGAAAGAGATAATGATAGTTAGGACTAAGGTATGGTTTAGGATATGATCCTAAGCATAACCTTGTGTCCGATGGTTAATCTAACTCATGGTGATGAGTGATGCTTTGTCATTCACACGGTTATTGAATAGAAAATATGCAATGAATTCTAAGGACTAGAAAAGGAACAACGAGAAGTGTGACTTCATTGTTCTAAATATATGTTGTGAATAATGTCATTATTTAATCTTCAAAAAAACTCTTTATTATATGATACTTAATCGGTTGCTTGGAGCAATATGATATGTGAGTTAGTTTTGTGGAAAGGTTAAATGATGACCAAAGATGGTCTTCATAATGGCAATGAGGCAATAGTCGCCACATTGATTATGTATACATTAAAATTGTCGTTATAGTAGAAATCGAGAATTGAAATAAATAAGCGTTATTGTGTTTCCACCCTCATCACATCAATAACTTATGTTTCAAGACATGAGGTTAAGCATTCTTAATAGAGAACAAAAGTTGTTCGATATTATAAAAGTTGTGTTGAGTGGGAGTACTCCATTGGTGAATGGACCATTCAACTTGGTTTTGACATAGGCATATATTTTCACGACATCTGTTAAGAGTATAGCAAGATCATTAATATTCTGTCATTTGATCATAAAGTATATATATTTAATCCATACATGGTAACCATTGAGGCAATATGAAATTGTTTCACTATTGCTATAACTGAAGAAGCACCCAATGGTTGGACTATTTGAGCGGTGTTATCAAACCTTGTAGGACAAGGTTATATCAATGGTAAACCACTATTGTTCGAAGTTGTCTTTATTGTTGCACTCAAAAATGAGTTGTTCTATTGTAGAACTGGGTTCCGCTATATGACAACTTAAAATACACCATATATGATATGGATTGGGAGGAGTCCTGAGTGGTCTCTTTATATGGTAAAAACTAGCGTTATATAGAGGGCAAAATGTTTGCTAATCTGAAATGACTTCCTAAAGAAACTGTTTCTCGAAGAAAATTAGTGGGAGTATGGACAAACTCAAATATGTTTGAGGCAAGCCAACTCAGAGAGCGCATGTCATGCACTCGTAGGTATTACGACTTGTACATGTAGAAGCGTGATGGACCCGAACTCATGAAAAAGGTTTTGAACCATTACACTCGTAGTAGATTTATACATGTCATTAAGGTTGCGAACCTAGCTGGCACAACTAGTTGTGAAGGATTTCTGCAAGTTCAAGTTGTTGAACATAATGAAATCTTCTATTCTATTGTGATGTTAAATATTTTGTGAGTGGATATTATTGTATATTGCATTGTCAAAATGTTTGACATGGCCAATACAATAAGAATTCTTGTTTTAAAACAGGAATAGTGGGAGTACACTCGTATTGATCGTGCACGTGGAGACATGATGATCAGGATAATATTCTAATAATCTTCGTAAGAAAAGAGTTTCTTAGTGAAGTAATGATTGTTGAAAGTTTCACCAATTTAGTAGTCAGCATGATTGTCATGATCAATACAAAAGGATGAGTAATTTGTTCTGAGTGTCATGAACAAATATCAGTCAAATCCAAGTGAGAGTCACTCGTCCATAGTTGAAATCCTCGAGTGTTTGAGAAACACAAAACGACTTGTTCCTAATGGTTAGTGGAGATTTTCGTAAAGAGTTACGTTGCTCATTACCATGTTTGTAATTGTTCATATTATAATTTATGTACAAGTGATGTCTACGCACGCTTCTATTTTGTAGACACTGTTGGGCCTCCAAGTGCAGAGGTTTGTAGAACAGCAGCAAGTTTCCCTTAAGTGGATTACCCAACGTTTATCGAACTCAGGGAGGTAGAGGTCAAAGATATACCTCTCAAGCAACCCTGCAATCAAGATACACGAAGTCTCTTGTGTCCCCAACACACCCAATATACTTGTCATGTATATAGGTGCACTAGTTCGGCGAAGAGAGAGTAAAATACAAGCAATATAGATAATTATAAGTGATCATAACAATCTGAAAAAATATGGCAGCAAGCAAACATGTAGAAGAACAGGCGGAAAACGGTGTTTCAATGCTTGGAAATAAGGCCTAGGGCTCCGACTTTCACTAGTGGACACTCTCAACAATGATCACATAACTTAATGCATAAATATCATTTCTTCACTATGCTACTCCGAACCACTCTCCGGTCGAATAACGAACACTAATCATTGCGTAGGGCAAGTCTATATTCCCTCTCTAGGGCACCCCAATATCACTACGAGCGCCTTAAATTAGTAAACAAACGCCACAATTTCATAGTTTCACCTTCCAACACAAGATATAAATATCATGCGAAACCACACGGAGCACACACTGTCACCTTTGCCCCGTGATCAAAGTGTTTACAGAGATAACAAAACCACTTGAGTAGCATAACAGATGAAGATCAATCTACATATTCAACTAGATTACAAAGCTCATGATCACATAAAGATCACACCATGGGAGAGAGAGATGAACCACATAGCTACCGGTAGAGCCCTCAGCCCCGGGGGAGAACTACTCCCTCCTCATCATAGGAGACAGCAACGGCGATGGAGATGGCGGTGGAGTCGATGGAGATGGGTTCCGGGGGCACTTCCCCGTCCCGGCAGGGTGCTAGAACAGAGATCTGTCCCCCGAAACTTGTCAGTAGCGGCGGCGAAGCTACAGATGGATTTTGCGGAAAAAGTCGATTCCCCTAGGGTTTATGGATCGGGGAGTATATATAGGCGAAAGGGCGATGCCGGGGGGTGGCCAGGGGGCACATCCTACATTACAATGAATCATCAAACTTTTAGTACTCATAACTCATAAAGAAATATCTCTGATGTCTATAACTGCATGCACCTGCCAGTGTAGCAGTATGCATAAATAACCATGAAGCTCATCATCAAGTAATATAATGGAGGTGGATGTTGTGCAGCAATATATCTTGGAATGGCTATGGAAATGTCATGATAGGAAGGTATGGTGGTTGTTTTGAGGAAGAATATATGGGCTTATGTGTAGGAGAACAAAGTCCTCCCACGGGATTTGGATGCACTGGCGAAGTTTGCACCAACTCTCAATGTGAGAAAGGGCAATGCACAGTACCGAAGAGGCTAGCAAATATGGATGGTGGAAGTTTCAGGAACCGCAACATAGACTCACGAGTTAAAAGCTTGCAGCAAGCAAATCATCTTACAAGGCACAATTCAAATCACTCCAAGAGGGTTTGTGGCAGTGACAAGTCACTGTTAGATACCCCGACCGTAGCGTGTAACAAAAGGCCGATCAGAAGTGTATCACTCGTAGCAATCATATACCATTGTTTCTATCAGCCGGTAATTTTAAGTGTGCCACAACTTCAAGTTTCTTAGACCAACCATTAAAAATTTCTACTTACTAGTCCTTCCCGTTTATCCATTAAGCAAATTAATATCTCAAAACGACAGCAGTGATTCAAGTGAAATAGTTTAGTGATCTACAAGACCATGCAAATTTTTCCACTATACCAACTACCATAGAAGAATTTCTATTCTCAACAAAGCACATATATGAGAACCACCTAACTACATTTTTTTTTGAAATGGGGATAACCCCGGCCTCTGCATCGAGTGATGCACACAACCTTTATTGCTTATTAAGATCCAGCGTAGCCAAACGTTTACAAAAGTTTAAGCCTTACAAGACAGGATAATCTCCTTATAACGAAACAGCAAAACCAAAAGGAAACTACGAAATCCTATTATGATGCTGCCACGTATGCTGGGAGAAAAAATCTTGTGCCACCGTAAGGAGACGAGTGCAACCATCCACCATAAGCTTCCTCTGATCTGAAGGGAGTAAGAAATCCCATAGCTGGATCCAATGTGCTGCTGAGTAAATAACCTGTAAGACATGAAAATAGTTCTTCCTGTTAAAAACAACATTATTTCTGCATAACCAGATGGCCCAACAAATGGCCGAGACACCAATCCTAATCCTTCTTTTAATTCTAACATCAATCCCATTAAGCCAATTCCCAAACATATTAGTCAAGTTGGAGGGAGGAGGAATATTAAAAGTACAAAATACCACTCGCCAAATCAGTTTAGACAAAGGGCAAGAAATAAAGAGATGATCTACTGTCTCCTTGTTCCCACAAAAGGAACAAAGCATGTCACCTTTCCACCCTTTTCTAGCTAAATTATCTTTTGTCAGAATCACCTTCTTATCCAAAAGCCACATGAAGATTTTGATCTTTAGAGGTATTTTTAGTTTCCACAAATAAGTTTTGAGAAAAATAGTATGTCCATTCATCATATCCTCGTACATAGATTTAACAGAAAAGCTCCCATTCCGAGTTAGTTTCCAATGAAACCTATCAGTATCCGAAATCAGGGAAACATTCATCAGACGCAAGCTGTCGAGACATCGTACTAGTTTTCATAGACTGGGGTGCCATGAGACTACGGTAGAGACGTGGGGTAACGGGATAGCGTAGTAACACAAAACACGGGATTTTACCCAGGTTCGGTACGTCGCGACAGTACGGCGTACCTACTCCTGCACTTCTCACTAATTGGGACTAAAGCCCGTATAACAGGGTTACAATGTGAGGGAATAGATCTAGCTACTCGACGAGGATGACTTCTCGGCGAGTTGCGTAGGGCTTGAGCTTGTGAAACTTGAACCTATCTAATCTATCTCCCGTCCGGCTTTATATAATAGCCGGATTAGGGCTTACAGAACAAGAAACCTAGAAGACTACGTTTAACTTGTAACTTGGAAAGTAAGGAATCCGTCTTCTCCTCCAAGCCAGATCACGTGGGCCGTGATCCGGGTTCTTCTAGAATCCGGCTCCTGCGCGTCGGACTACTGGGCCGCCCAATGGACCTAAGCCCATTACCATGTAGGCCACCCTGGTAGTCCGGCTCTTTTGTCTACCATCTTCTATACCCCTATTCAGTATATATCCGACAGTAGCCCCCAGGAAGGATCAAAACTCTGATTCTCCATCTTTCGTCAAACACATTTCGTCCGGGAAAACTTGATTCAGCAGTCTTGATTCTTTCTTCTTTCCTTTTGAAGGAGATGGTAACATAAAACTCGGAACTATGAAAATCCGGCTTTTCTTCTCGCGATCCTTCGCGGAAAAGGAACTCATGACATCAGCGCCTCAATCATGCTGACGCAAGCGCCGCTTGGTTTCACGCGGGAAACCCTGCAACGTATCTCTGACAGATTCTCACGAGAAACGAGGAGATAGCCATCATTCCCATGTCGTTTCGTTTCCCGGATTTACCGGCGAGCGACACGCGTCGAACATCCAACGGTCAAAAGAGCCGCTGGCACGTATCTAGACGGATATCTGGCTATAAATAGCCATCATCGTCCTCCTCCGAAACTTTCCTCACTCCCACACTGCCCACGCCATTGACGCGAGCTCGAGAGCAAGTTTCTTGCCCCAGGCGCACTTAGTCTCCAAGCACGCAGAACGCACCAAAACGCGCCACCAAAGGATGGCATCCTCGCCGCCTTCACCGACCCGCGCCGCCATCGACGAGCTCGTCAACGACCTAGATCCGCAATCGGGAGCGCAAAAACCCACCGGCGGTGAGCCGGAGAAGACCACGGCTTCCGCGGCGGGCGGAGAAAACACTTTCGCCGCCGCGGACATAGCATCATCAAGCGCCGCGACAACCCCACCGTTTGCACCCGAAACGGTGGAGGAAAAGATCGAGCTCCTCGGCGACGAGCTCGCCGCCGCGGAGGCCGCCGCCGCCGCCACCGCCGGAGCGGACGAGGAAGCTGAATCTGCAGGCAACTGGATTGCCTGCAGTATTCCTCCGGCTCTCCTTCCAAACCTGGAGAAGGAGGGCCTGGTACTTAAGAAGAAATGGCGGCTTCCGGAGGAAGAGACCGAGCCAACGCCGCAGAACGGCGAACGGGTACTTCTCGCTTCCCACCTCCTGCGAGGTATGGGGCTTCCGCCTTCTTCTTTCTTCCTCCAAGTTCTTTCCCATTATGACATCCAGCCCCACAATCTTCCCCCCAATTCCATTCTTTACATGGCCGGCTTTCAGGCCCTGTTTGAAGGCTACTTAGGGATAGAACCTAGGCTAGACTTTTGGATGTACTGCTTTGGGGTTAAGCGGAACTCTTCGGAGGGCGCACTCCCAACTTGCGGGACCATATCCTTTACTCTTCGGAGATTCCGAGAGGATTGGTTCCCCAAGATTAAGACCTCAGAATCCGTCAAATTTTGGACGGGTTCTTTCTTCTATCATCCCGACGTGCCTTTTCCTAAAAAGGCCGTCGGGGTTCCACCTTTTGTGAACTCTGCCGCCGTTCCCCAGGATAACTGGGGAACAGAAGCCGTCCAAGTTCTGCCGCCAGATCTGTTAAGGATCAAGAGGCGCATCGCCAAGCTCACCTCCTCCAAACCTCCTTTGACCGGTATGGATACGGTCTTTTGCTGGCTGGATAGGCGGATCCAGCCATTAGCAAACCACGGAGGTCGCCTTCTGTGCGAGTATACAGGAGCCAAAGATCCTATGCGGACAACCGACAAGGATTGGCCTCAAAAGGGGCTTCGACGGCGCATCAACCAGTTGGTCGCATCTCGCGACCAATATGAAGCTAGTCGGCCAATGTACACGGCCGACAACCCAGCTCCGAAGGTAAATTTTCCGTCATTTGGGTACAATCTCAATTCTCGGATAATCTACCTTTTTTGATTCTGGTTGGTTCTTCCGACAGCTTGCGGATCTTCCAGACTCGGAGTTAGCCTCCGAGGCCGAGCTGGATGCGCTACGCACCGCCGCTACGGGTGGGCGCAAGCGCAAGAAGATAATTTCCTCGGATGAAATTATCGATCTTGACGGAATCCCCGTCGCCACTTCCAGGTTATTTTCTTCTGGGTTTTTCTTTTATGGGATCTTTTTCGTCCATCTTTGGTGTTTTAACCCTTCCCGGGTTTTGGTTTTTAGCCTGCCCCCCTCCAACCTGAAGCCGAAGAAGCTGAAGAAACTCAAGGTTTCTTCCAGCCGAGGCAGCCAACCTTCTCCTGCCGTCGCCCCGGAGACGCCAAGCACGAGGGCGAAAGAGCCTACTGCAGCCCCCACCACCAAGCCCCCAGAGCCCAGCCAGCCCATTGTGTCCGACCCGGACACGAGGGAAAGGGCGGCCCCAGAGGTGGAAAAATTAACTCGGACTTTCGACGAGGAAATTCCCACCTTTGACAAGGATTTCAAAGCTATCAATGACGGCTTGGACGCAGCCGGAAATCTCTTCGCGGAATACGCGAAAGAGTTCAAAGAAAACTTGGCAGGTTTGCAGCGCATGAGCCAGGTATATAACTCTAGCCCCCAAGCATTAATTAAAATGCGTGCTTTTTGCTTTGATGCTTTTTGTACTCATTCTTCTCCTTGCCATGTTTCAGCAAACCTCGGAAGCCATCAACAGGGAAGTTTTCCGGAAGCTTACCATCAAGAATAAAGAAGTTAGAAGTCTTCTCTCTATTCTTGAAGAAAGGGAAGCAGAGCTGGAATCAGCTAAGCTCGCATTGTCGGAAACACAAGGTAAACATTTTCCTTCTGAAATTTCCGATTCAGTCATTTTCCTAAGTTTTTTCCGAGAAGCTGGCTAACTCGGATTTTTCCCTTGCTTTTCAGCTGCATTAGCTGAAGCTAAACAAGCAGCAGAAGATTCTGGCAATGCCGAAATTCTCCGCAAGGAGAATGTTGAGCTTCACAAAAACCTTGTGAAAGCTCAACAAGACTTGGAAGCCAGCAACCTGGCCCTTGGAGTTTCCAATTCCAAGGCTTCCGAGCAGGCGGAGAAGGACAAATCCACCATCCGGGATTTGACCGATGCTCTGAACCTTCGCCTGGAGGAAGTTTCCGAGATCGACAAGCTCATCGGTAAATTTCTAACTTATGTACCATCTTTCCATGTTTTACTTTCTCTGGTTTTCTGTCTAACCCTTTTGGGTGTTTTTATTGGAAAAAAACAGGAGATACCCCAGATGGCACTCGGGCTGCAGGCATCCGAGCTTTCGGGGAGACATGGAATTTGATGAAGGCTGCTGCAACGCAGCTAGTAGACAAGTTTCTTCCCGAAAAATCTGGGGAATGCTCGGAGGTTGAAAAACTTCCGGGTGCCATCATGGAGGTGGTGGAGTCTAAGGAATCTTTCCTTCGCTCCGCTGCACGGGGTGGTGCGTGCATGGCTCTTGGCCTCATGCGCATGCACTACCCTAGTGCTAAATCCTGGCGCGTGGCGTCCGGTGTCCCTCAAGGATACACGGACATGCAGCAAAACACCATCTTTGGTGAAGTCAAGGGCCACGCCACCCAGATTGCCTCCATGGTAAATCTCTCCATCAACTATCCAGAGGCAGAGATCCCTCCAATCCCTCAAGATGAAAGCAGCGAGGAGGAGTCAGATGCTTGAAGGGTCACCTAGAACCTGGATAGAAAAAGTAGACAATAGGAGCATTACTATTCTTTTAATGTAATCCAAAAATGTAATGCTTCTTTTTGTATGAATGAAACTTCCATCTGTTGCAGTTTAAATTATGAAATTTTTTGCAAGTTTTTTGGGTTTTATCATTCCTTTATCTTCTAGGTTCTCTGGTGTGTATGCTTTAACTGTCCTTAGTGTTTGAAATGGCTCAAATAGCAATATGAATCTTCATGCCGAGTAACAGGGGACGAACCAAGCAGTTTTTAAAACTCGGAAACATGGATCATGCTAAAGGCATTTTTACTAACCAGTTCCAATAACCCAACACACACACAATCAGATAAGACTTAGAGAATTTAAGGAAAGTTTTTTAAGTGAAACTTGGGCACACAGGCAATTCAAGTTTCCCTTAGCCGTTAACAGGCTGAAAAATCATTCAGTTTTGTAACGCCGAGTACGTAAGCACAATTCGGGTTAACGTTGAGAAATTTGTAAGATCATTGGGAAATAGATCAGGCGGAAACACCTTGCACTTATAAAGAATATGGATGACAGCATTCCGACAACTTTATTTCATGATCTCAAAAGATGTTTACATAGAATTGAACTAAGTACGGAAAGGCACATAACTTTCTAGACGTTCCCAGGCTTCCGCAATCCACTTGACTTTGTCGAATTTTTTCAGCAGCTTGTGGAGTGGTGAGGTTTTAGCCCCCAGCCAACTAATGAATCTGCTGACGGCTGCAGCGGAACCCGTCAATCTTTGGACATCTTTTACACATGTAGGCTTTGAGATATTCAAGATTGCCTTGATCTTTTCCGGGTTAACTTCTATTCCTCTGTGAGAAACAATGAAACCCAGAAGTTTTCCTGAGGGAACCCCGAATACGCACTTAGATGGATTCAACTTCATCTTGTAAGTGCGCAAGTTTTCGAAAGTTTCTCGCAAATCCTCAAGGAGTGTATCTTTTTCCTTGGTTACGACAGCAATATCGTCCACGTAAACATGGACGTTTCTGCCAATTTGACTATACAAACAGCGTTGCATGCAACGCTGGTAGGTTGCACCTGCGTTCTTCAGGCCAAAAGGCATGGTTATGTAATAGTACGTCCCATACGGGGTTATAAAAGAAGTTTTGATTTGATCTTCCTTTTTCATGCGTATTTGGTGGTACCCGGAGTATGCATCCAAAAAGCATAAAAGCTCAGAGCCTGCAGTGGCATCTATTATTTGATCGATTCGCGGTAACGCAAACCTATCTTTCGGACACAACTTGTTCAATCCTGTGTAATCTATACACATTCTAAGAGCAGTGGTGTCTTTCTTCGGCACTAATACCGGATTTGCGGACCAATCAGTATGGATTACTTCTTTGATGAAATCCGCTGCTAAAAGCCGGATAATTTCCTTGCCAATAGCCTTCCGTCTTCTTCCGTCAAATCGACGGAGACCTTGTTTGACGGGTTTTGATCCGGGAATAACCTTGAGTTGGTGCTCAGCAAGTTCCCTGGGTACGCCTGGCATGTCAGCTGGACACCAGGCAAAAATATCCCAGTTCTCACGGAGGAACTTGATGAGCTCGCCTTCCTATTTGTCGGTCATCCCAGTCCCTACGACGACAAATTTTGTCGGATCATTGGGATCTAGGATTACCTGTCTTGTATTCTCGGACGCCTTGAAGCTATCTGTTGGCTTCCGAGTTTCTTTTCCTGCCGGCATTTCTTTCGGCGATACCTCCTTGGCTAATTCTTTCAGTTCCTCCTTTGCTATAACTCTCTGAGCGCAAAGGGCGTTTTCTTTCTCCAACTCGTTTGCCAGCTTGAAATCACCGGCAATAGTGATTACTCCTCCTTTGGGTCCTGGCATCTTCAGCTTGTTGTAGATATAGCAAGATCTTGCCATAAATTTGGCGAAAGCCGGACGTCCGAGTATTGCGTGATACACGCTTTCGAACGGCACTACTTCGAAGGATACTTTTTCCTGCCGGAAGTGATCTTTATCTCCGAAGGTGACATCTAGGGAAATTTCTCCTAGGGAACGTGCTTGCCTGCCAGGAACAATGCCGTGGAAGCGTATATTGCTGTAGTTGAGCTGGGACTCGGAGATCTTCAAGTGCTTCAGTGTATCCAGGTACATTATATTGATGCTGGATCCTCCGTCCATCAGCACTCTTCTTAGCCTAGTGTTTTGAACAATAGGGCTTACAACAAGAGCTTGTGTGCCGGGTTCAGGGATATTTCCGGGATGATCTGACTGATCCCAGATTATCGGTGTGTTGGAGTACTTCAAGAATTTCGGGGTCGCAGGAACAACCGCGTTTATTTCTCGAAGTGTTCTTTTGGCCACCTTTGCTGACGGGGTTGCTAGGAAAGTTAACATTGCTTCTCCGTCAACTCTCGGAAATTTGGGTTCGCCTTTTCGCTGCTGTTCCTGGATTTTGTCATCAGTGTCCGATTCACTGTCTTCTTTTTCAGCTTCTGGCTTTTGTTTGGCAGGTTTCCTCTTGGAACCCTTCCCTTTATTTCCGGATCCTGCATTGCCTTTCATATGCTTGTTTAGCCGGCATTGCGCGTTTGTGTGGGTTGGTTTCCCAAACTGAGAGTGGTGGACGCAGGGTTCCGACTTAATTCTCTCCCATTCTTCGGGAGTGTATTTGATTGGATCTGGACTGCGGCCTTTCCACTTGTTCACCTTTTCTCCTCCAAAGGCTATGTTGACCTCCTTGGGCTTTGTTGTTGACTCCGGAGTTCCTTTTTTATGAGAACGAGGGGTTTTCTTGGCCAGTATCAGTGACTCAATATTGCCTCCTCTTGCTCTGATATCATCTTCGGCTGCAGCCGCGGTTGTAAGCATAGATCCGAGATCTTTGTGCTTTTTAGAACCGACCATGAACGGTACAAGTCCGGGTTTTAGGCCATTGACGAAAGCATGCATTGCTTGTACGTCAGTTACTCCAGAGCAACTATTCTTCATTGCAGTCCATCTGGAGATGAAATCCACGTATGGTTCGTCTTCAAATTGGGTGCAACGGTTCAGCTGGTTGATGCTATTTGGGCGTTTGTATGTTCCCCGAAAATGCTGAGTAAATACTCTCGCCATATCATCCCAACTGTCGACAGTTCTTGATGGTAAACCATTGATCCAATCTCTGGCTCCGTCTAACAACATTAGGGGAAGAAACTTAACAGCTTCCAGGTCTGTCCCGTTGTTGATTTGGACGGCTGTGTAATAATCTGAGAGCCAGGTATCCGGGTTTGTACTGCCGGTATACTTTTGGTAGGTTGGACCAACTTTGGCGAAGCCAGAATGCAGGGTTATCCTTCGGATCCTGTCAGTAAAACACTTAGGGCCAAAGTATAGATCATCCTTTTCTGCTCTATCAATATGTGCAGAATATCTCCCGGCTGAATGGACAGAAGGGGATCTGCTCCTTTCTTTTCCATTGTTGCGCGGACGCGCTTTTCCGAGGTTATCTCTATCTCTTCCGTTGTCACGCCCCCTGGGGTTAGGTGGAGTCCTGCTCCTGTACCTTTCCTTATCTTTAGGCGGTGTCCGAGATCTTTCACGTCTGTGAGGTGTATCGTATCTTCCAGCTTTTTCAGATGGGTTTCTCGGAGGTGGCATTATTTTGCCGTCATTCCGGTGTTTGTCTTCCCGATCGTGTGGTTTATATCCATCTTTCGAGAGATGAGGTCCGGTTCTAGACGCTGCGTCCCGGTTGTCGGGGTTTTTCTTGTCTTTTCTCGGATCCTCTTTTTTATCCGAATCTCCGGGTTCTTCCGGTCCAGGTGCTCCAGCAGCGCAAGTAACTGTTTTGCAGAGGGCGGAATTATCATGCAGCCTCCCTGATCGTTCTTGGCCTCGCTGTTGCTGCTGTAATGCTTTTCCTAGGAAAGCATACACCCTTTGGAGTTTTTCCCCGTTGGAGTACAGATCTTTGTTTAGGATGGCGAACGCTGCTTCCGTGTTTTCCGCTGCGGTTTTGTATATTGGTTCGCCCTTGGCATCTTTGCCGTTTAACTGCTTTTGCCAAGATGGGTTATAAAACCTTTCTTTTGGCGGCAGTTCTTCCGGTTTTGCGATTCCGGGTAACCTAGTAGGTTTTAAGGCAGATCTATGCTTTCTCTCGTACTCCTCTATTTCTTCCTTCATGACTTTGATGTCATTATGGGTTTGTTGGAGATGTTGCCGAGATCTAAGCAGATGTTGCTGTTGCCGTTGGAAAGCTTGTCTCCTGGCTTCCAGCATCTCAGGGGGTTCATCTGGTCCCACTGGTGTTTGTAATAGTTCTTGCTCTTCCAGTTCTGTCATTGGCGGAGCAGTGATTTCCTTAGATTTCTTTTCCGCGGGCTTTGTGCCACTAATATCTCCAACTTCCAGGTTTTCATCAGCGAGATCAGCTGACTTTTTCTTCCGGAGTTTGTACTGGAGTTTTTTAGAAGCACGATGCTTTTTCTTGGAAGAAGGAGGTTTTTTGACAGGTTCATCTTCTGTCATCTCCTTGACATTAGGGAATATCGGAGAAGTTTCTCCGTCTTCTCTCTCTTCCACTGGCGGAGGGGTTTTAGGGCTTTCCTGGCTGTCGGCACCCGTTGTATCAGCTGGTTTTGCCATTAGCACTTCATGGAATCCCTCTTGAAAGGACTTAACTTTCCTTACGAAGGCATCCTCGTCTTCGTCTTCGGAGTCGAAGTTGTCCGATCCGGTTTCCGACTCCAATCTCGCCTCAATGGCGGCAAGCACGGACTCTGCTTCCGAGTTCATCGTCTGGTTGACGGGTGTCGGATCTTCCGTCTCTGTGACGGGTATTGGTTCTTCCGTCTCTATGACGGGTAGGTTGTTATCTGCCTCTTGCACGGGATTTCCGTCATCCGTGTTTTCAGCGATTTCGGATTGCACCATGCCGATAAAGTGCGTATCACTGTTTTGTCGGCGATCTGAGCAGAATCCGGCATCATAGTCGTCTTCGACTGGGTACAGGGCGGGTGGGATAAATTTGCTTCCACCGCAAAACCCCATTGCCTCTGCAGTTAGTCCGATAAAGATGTTAGCAGATCCAATCGGTAACACGCATGCACTTACCAGGTGGTTTTGCGCCGGTATATAGGATCTGTTGTCGAGGAAGCGCCCGACGTCGTCGTCGAATTCCAAGCTTCCGACAGTGATTGATCTTCCAATTCCGCCGAGTATCCCAGATCGGAATTTCACGCCTGACGTCGTTTGCCCCACGGTGGGCGCCAACTGTCGAGACATCGTAGTAGTTTTCATAGACTGGGGTGCCATGAGACTACGGTAGAGACGTGGGGTAACGGGATAGCGTAGTAACACAAAACACGGGATTTTACCCAGGTTCGGTACGTCGCGACAGTACGGCGTACCTACTCCTGCACTTCTCACTAATTGGGACTAAAGCCCGTATAACAGGGTTACAATGTGAGGGAATAGATCTAGCTACTCGACGAGGATGACTTCTCGGCGAGTTGCGTAGGGCTTGAGCTTGTGAAACTTGAACCTATCTAATCTATCTCCCGTCCGGCTTTATATAATAGCCGGATTAGGGCTTACAGAACAAGAAACCTAGAAGACTACGTTTAACTTGTAACTTGGAAAGTAAGGAATCCGTCTTCTCCTCCAAGCCAGATCACGTGGGCCGTGATCCGGGTTCTTCTAGAATCCGGCTCCTGCGCGTCGGACTACTGGGCCGCCCAATGGACCTAAGCCCATTACCATGTAGGCCACCCTGGTAGTCCGGCTCTTTTGTCTACCATCTTCTATACCCCTATTCAGTATATATCCGACACAAGCACAAATGAGACCACATATCCCAAGTAATGCCTACTAAATTCCTACGAAAGGAAATATTAATCGGTGGTGCATTCTGGAACACATCAGCAACTAATACATTTTTAGACTGCACAATATTATATAAAAGAGGATATTGATCAGATGGGGTTTGGCCTAACCAAATGTCCTCCCAAAATCTAGTTGTTTCACCATTTCCAATTTTGAAGGAACCTCTACTAAAGAAATCCCTCTTAACTCTCATTAGACCATTCCAAAAAGGAGAATCAGTAGGTTGTGCCTCAACGTGAGCTAAAGATTTGCTATGTAAGTATTTATTCTGTAGCAATTCCTGCAAGATACCCTCCTCGTTAAGTATCTTAAACAACCATTTAGCCAATATACACTTATTTTTTAGCTCAGTCACTTCCACACCTAATCCACCTTGATCCTTAGGTCTACAAATAATATTCCATTTTGTTAATCTATACTTACGCTTGGTGTCATCACTCTGCCAGAAAAAACGAGATCTATAGAAATCAAGTCTCTTACGGACACCCTTAGGAATCTCAAAAAAGGATAACATAAACATGGGTAAACTTGTTAACATAGAATTAACAAGAAATAAACGATCCCCATAGGATAATAATTTCCCTTTCCAGCACCCAAGTTTGTCCTCAAAACGACTCTCCACTGGGTGCCACTCAGAGTTTGTAAGTTTTCTGTGATGAATAGGAATTCCCAAATATTTAAAAGGTAACGAACCAGACTCACAACCAAAGATTTGTTTATACTGGTTCTCTACCTCTTTAGCCTCACCAAAACAGAAAACTTCACTCTTGTGGAAATTAATCTTGAGACCCGACAATTGCTCAAAGATACACAAGATTAATTTAAGATTTAGAGCTTTATCGAAATCACGCTCTAAAAATAAAACTGTATCATCGGCATATTGAAGGATAGACAAACCTCCTTCAACTAGGTCTGGAATAAGACCTCCAATTTGTCCAATTTCCTTAGCCCTAGCAATTAAAATAGCAAGCATATCCGCAACAATGTTAAAAATAATTGGAGACAGAGGATCACCCTGCCTCAATCCTTTTTTAGTTTGAAAATAATGGCCAATTGCATCATTAACCCGAATACCTACACTTCCACCCTGAACAAATTGTAAAATCATATCACACCATTCCTGAGAAAACCCTTTCATACGTAAAGCCTGAAGAAGAAAAGGCCACTTAACCTTATCATATGCCTTCTCAAAGTCAATTTTAAAAATTAACCCATCCAATTTCTTCCTGTTAAGTTCATGAATGGTTTCATGAAGGATAACAACTCCTTCCAAGATGTTTCTCCCAGGCATGAAAGCTGACTCAGATGGTCTAACCACCTTCTGCACTATCTGAGTAATACGATTAGTACCCACTTTAGTGAAAATTTTAAAACTAACATTAAGAAGGCATATAGGTCTATACTTCTGGATTTGAACCGCATTATCGTTTTTAGGAAGCAAAGTTATCACTCCAAAGTTCAGTTTAAACAACTGAAGATTACCTTGCTTAAACTCTAAAAACATGGCCATCAAATCAGATTTAATAACCTCCCAAAAGGTTTTGTAGAATTCAGCGGGGAAACCATCAGGACCTGGAGATTTATTAGGCTCCATCTGTGATATTGCCTCAAAAACTTCTTCCACTAAGAAATCAGCAGTGAGAATATCATTTTCCTGTTGAGATAACTGGGGTATATCCTGAATATTACTCTCCACTAAGGAGATATTATTTGGTGTTGAAGGCCCAAATAATTTCTTGTAATATTCAGAGGTATACATTCTCAAGTCCTCATCCCCAACAATAGTTCCCTCCTCTTGTTCTAACTGAAAAATCATCTTCCTACGATGTTTCCCATTGGCCATAAGATGGAAATATTTTGTATTCTCTCCCCCCTCCATAACATGTTTAACCTTAGCCCTTTGAGCCCATTTACTTTCTTCATCTCTACGAAGGAGACAAAGACGCTCATTAGCATCATGAAGAATTTCCCTCTCACCCAAAGACAAAGCTACACTCTCAGCTTTAATATCCAACTCCTCAATAACCCTGATCAACTTATCCCTCTCGATTCTATATTTGCCACTTTGATTTTTAGCCCACCCCTTAAGAAAACGTCTTAAGTGTCTAATTTTGTTCTGCCAAACCGCAACATTTGAATCACCCTTGTTAACAGCTCCCCATTCAGAAGAAACCATCTCAAAAAAGCCATCCATTCTGAGCCACGAAAGCTCAAAAGATAAACCACTCTTATTACCCAGCTCTCAATAAAAGATGCATGAAAACAAAGGGTAAACACAGTACTAGCAAACAGTGAACACTCACAGAACAATAAGAATGAAAACTAGAGTGTTCTAAGCAATGAAAACGGAGCGTGTCTCTCACCCACACAAGTATGATAAGATCTAACCATTTATTACAGCAAAGAAAACCAAACAAACTGAAAACAAAAATAAAAGACGCTCCAAGTAAAGCACATAAGATGCGAAAAAATAAAAATATAGTTTCACTAGAAGTGACCTGATAATTTGTCGATGAAGAAGGGGATGCCTTGGGCATCCCCAAACTTATATGCTTGAGTCTTCTTGGAATTTTCTTGGATGTACCACCGGGGCATCCCCAAGCTTAGGCTTTTCACTCTTCTTGATCACATCATATCATCCTCTTCTCTCGACCCTTGAAAACTTCATTCACACCAAAATTCTCACAATCTTAATTAGCAACGTTAGTGCAGTTGAAATAATAAATTCACATGGTTCAGTTTAAACACAAGTATAACACTTAAAACACATTAGCTACTGTCATAACTTATTTCAAAACTCTTTTTCTCAAAATAACACCAAAAGAAAAAGAGATTAAGATGCAAATGCGATAAATGACAGACTGTCAAAACAGAACAGCAGGTAAAGATCAATTTTTTCGAAAATCTTCTGTTGCTCAAATAAAAAAGTTGTCTTCTAATAAAAGTTGCGTATATAACTCAGGATTAGGAACAAAAAATCTCAGGTCATTTTGAATTTCCTGTGATTTTTAACGGAATTAACAGTGGACAGCAGAAATCTGTTTCCTGTGCAGAAATCCGAAATATAGGCTCAACTTTCCACTAGAGCTTTTACTTGGCTCAACAAAAACTCAAAAGAAAATATACAAAGGGGTTTCTAAGGAAATATACAACACCCAGGTGCAAAGCACACAAAAGAAATAAAGGAAAACGGGTTCAAAACATAGAAATAAAACGGGTTGTCCCCCGGTAGCGCTTTTCTTTAACGCCTTTCAGCTAGGCATAGTGTTTTTTTTAAAAGATGCTCACATAAGAATAAGAGTTGAAGCACAATAAGAGAGCATCAAGAAGAAAATATAAAACACATTTAAGCCTAACCCACTTCCTATGAAAAAGAATCTTGTAGAGAAACAAGTCAACGAAGCACAAAGTGACTAGCATAGGAAGACAAAATAAGTGCAACATCAAAAATTTCAACATAAAGAGGGGAAACTTCATATTGTTGAGATGCATAAAACCATGTTTCCCTCTCTCATAATAACTTTAAGTAGCATCATGAATAAAATTAACAATATAACTATCAGATATAAGATTGTTATCATGAGTCACATGCATAAAAGAATTATTACTCTCCACATAAGTATAGTCATTCTCATTAATGACAAAGGGAGTAGGATTATCATAAAGAACTCGAACATGATAGACAAGTTGCATATTAAAGAGATGGTTTTGACTAATCCCACCATAATTATGGCAAGTTTCATGAGAATGATTGTAATTATAGCCTATGCTATAACTTTCTTTATAATAATTATCAAAGACTGGAGGCATATTGAAATCATAATTTATTTTCTCCTCAATAGTAGGTGGACTGAAAATATCATAATCATTATAATCATCATAAATTGGAGGCATAGTACCATCACAAGCAATAAAATAGCTGTCTTCCAAAATGCGTTCATTTGTAAACATATCATCGTTTTTACTAGGAGGAGATGTATCAAGCATATAATCATTAATAGGAAAGGGATTTTCAAACACATCATCCACAAGCTTAGAGCTTTCTATATCATCATTGGAAGGAACATGGATGGTACTAATAGTACAACAATTATTATCATCATTTTCGGAATTGGTACTGAACAAATTTTCAATATCAAAAGTAGTGTGTTTCTCCCAATCATGATCACTTTCATAAATAACAGGCATAGGAAAATCATCGAGGCCAGACTCATCAGCAAAAGCTGAAATATGAGCAACATGCTTAGGGGGATATACCGTTACCTCTCTCTTTTTAGTCCTCCTCTTCTTATTCCTCCTCTTCTTCCCCTCTTTAGGACGGAGAGGCTTAAAAGGGAGCTTCTCCACATACCCTGGTTTATTATTAGAAACAATAGAAATAACTTTGGAGGATTTCTCATCTTCATTAATAAGAACAAAACACATATTAGTCCTGTCATATTTTGGTAAATTCTCCTCTTTTATAATATTTTGTATGTAAGTATTTTCATGTCAATTATCAACACAATAAATATGGCATCCATGCAATACACTATTCGTATCAAAAGCACTCATATCTATCAAAGAAGTTTTTCTTAATAACTCTTCACACCCCCAAAAAAATGTAAGTTCATCATGATCATTAGGGGTGATCATGTCATCACAATACAAACTTGCAGTACTCATAGGATTCGAAAGGCTACTATCATGGCCTGAGCATTGGAAATTAAAATGACCCACTTCATAGCAAAGTTCACAAATAAAAGGAATTAGGGCACAAACTTTTTCACCAAGATCATTTAGAGACCTATCCCACTTTCTAGTTTTCTCATTCCTATGATGGATGCAATATTCTTCTACATTTTGATTCTTTTCACAAGGTCTAAGTGCTCCACAAAAATTAACATGCTTATAAGAAATGGTACTTTCAGAAGTTTGAGCATGTCCACTGCAATCATAAATAACAGTTTCATTTTTCAAGCAAGTGTCTTTAAAAGGTTCATGATATATGTCCCCATTTGATTTAGGAACATTAATATAAGAAGAAAAAGATCTATATCAACCAATAATCATTTGAGGATCAAGACCATATTTAGCACTAAGCTCTTGAAAATCAGCAGTTTCAGCCAAAGACTTAATGAAATCATACCATAGTTTATACCTGATTCTTTACCTTGGTTTTTATTCCAATCTTCACTATTGATTAGAATCCCCTCAAGAATATCCCACTTAGCTTCAACCTTCTTACTACAAAAAGAACCCTCTGAACAAGCATCTAGATAATCCTTCCAATGTCCTGAAAGCCTTGCATATAAATTAGTAACAATTATTTCCTCAGGAAGCTCATGGTTAGGACATTTGAGTATTAATGTTTTCAGTCTTCCCCAAGCTTGGGCAATGCTTTCTCCATCACGAGGCAAAAAATTATAAATGTAATTCCTATCTAAATATAGTTCATGAGGAGGATAAAATTTAGAGTAAAATAGAGATTCAAGTTCCTTCCACTCCAAATGATGAGGATCATCTAGTAGTTTATACCACTCCCTTGCTTTGTGCTCAAGTGACAAAGGGAATAACATCCTCTTAACTTGGTCCGTTGAGATACCTGCACACTTGAATAACTCGCATAATTCATGCATAAAGTGTAAATGATCACTATGATGGCCAGTTACATCTCCAAAATAACGGTTATCCATGACAAGTTAAAAAATTCTTGGGTATTTTAAAGGGAATGTTTTCAGTAGGAGGATTTAAAATATCACAAGCATCATTAGGTTTATCACACATGGGAGATAAAGTATCATTAGAGCAAATTTTCTCCTCTAAAGGTGGAAAACTAAAAAGTTTATAAAAACTAGCTTCCCCAAGCTTAGAATTTTCCATAGTACTAGAAATAATGGTATCCAAATAATTAATGCTAATAACATTGCTATCACTATTATGCAAACAAACTTCCATAGGTTTTTTAATTTTCTCTTCAAAAGCATCATGTCCTAATTCAAGATAAATATTATAAAGTTCTATCATATTTTTGTTGTTTTCCATTAAGACTACTAGTAAAAATAAAATCAAGAAGCGACTAAAAATAAGCCTACCTAGTGAAAACAAGAAACAAAAAGATATAATTGCAGAATCTAAAGGAAATAACTTCAGGCACTCACACCCGAGGATGTGAGTACCTTTTACCTTACCTCCCCGGCAATGGCGCCAGAAAAGAGCTTGATGTCTACACACGCTTCTATTCTTGTAGACAGTGTTGGGCCTCCAAGTGCAGAGGTTTATAGAACAGCAACAAGTTTCCCTTAAGTGGATTACCCAAGAATTATCGAACTCAGGGAGGTAGAGGTCAAAGATATCCCTCTCAAGCAACTCTGAATCAAGATACAAGATGTCTCTTGTGTCCCCAACACACCCAATATACTTGTCAGGTATATAGGTGCACTAGTTTGACGAAGAGAGAGTAAAATACAAGCAATATGGATGATTATAAGTGATAATAACAATCTGAAATAAATATGGCAACAAGCAAACATGTAGCAGAACAGACGGAAAACGGTGTTTCAATGCTTGGAAATAAGGCCTAGGGCTCCTACTTTCACTAGTGGACACTCTCAACAATGATCACATAATTTAATGCACAAATATCATTTCTTCACTATGCTACTCCGAACCACTCTTCGGTCGAATAACAAACACTAATCATTGCGTAGGGCTTTAACAACACTCCTCAAGTCTATATTCCCTCTCTAGGGCACTCCAATGTCACTACGAGCGCCATAAATTAGTAAACAAACGCCACAATTTCATAGGTTCACCTTCCAACACAAGATATAAATATCATGCTAAACCACATGGAGCACACACTGTCACCTTTGCCCCGTGATCAAAGTGTTTACGGAGATAACAAAACCACCTGAGTAGCATAACAGACGAAGATCAATCTACATATTCAACTAAATTACAAAGCTCATGATCACATAAAGATCACACCATGGGAGAGAGAGATGAACACATAGCTACCGGTAGAGCCCTCAGCCCTGGGGGAGAACTACTCCCTCCTCATCATAGGATACAGCAACGACGATGGAGATGGCGGTGGATTCGATGGAGATGGGTTCCGGGGGAACTTCCCCGTCCTGGCAGGGTGCCAGAACAGAGATCTGTCCCCCGAAACTTGTCGGTGGCGGCGGCGGAGCTATGGATGTATTTTGCGGAAAAAGTCGATTCCTTTAGGGTTTATGCATCGGGGAGTATATATAGGCGAAAGGGCGATGCCAAGGGGTGGCAAGGGGGCCCACACCCCTAGGTGGCGCGACCGGGGGGACCCGCGGCACCCCATGGTGTGGTCCCCCTCCGGGGCTCTTCGGGACTTCTGGATGCTTCCGAGACTTTTAGGATTTCTGGCTTTCGAATTTTCCAATTCCGAGAATATTTCTAGAATAACTTTTCTGAAACTAAAAACAGCGGAAAACAGGGAAATGGCTCTATGGCATCTTGTTAATAGGTTAGTCCTAGAAAACATAAGAAAACGTAGGAAAACATACTAGAAAACATGTAGCAATTTCCCTTCCATCGCTTGCCGCTAACAATGCACCGTGCATTTTTTTTCTTCAGTCTAATCTTCTCCCCACTTGCCTTGTTCAGGTGTGTCTCCGAGAGGAACATAATGTCTGGGTTGCACCGCTCCTGGATATCCTGGAGCGCACGAACTGTCGCAACGTTCCTCAAGCCACAACAGTTCAAACCCAAGGTTTTCATTACGACCAGCGGTCCTCCTCGCGGGAGGCCGCCAATGTAATATATGTTGTGTTGGCCTGATCCTCTGTCCTCTTCACCCTTTTGTTACCTTTGCTGTCTAGAGAGGTGTTCTCGGTCCCATCTTCCTTCTCCTCTGTAGACATCCTCACATCATGTTTCTCATATGACAGGGCCAACTGCATGTTTTGATTTTCTGTCGCTGTGTTGCCCTCCTCTTCCCACGCCAACCTCTTCCTTTCCCTTACCTCGCTCTCCTGGAACCCAGCGTCATGGGTTTTTTGTGGGCTAGTGCCAGTATCCCTGAGATCCTCATCTTCCTCTTGATTAGAATTTGTCGTACTACGACCCACTCCCCTTCCCCTTCCACCTCCTTGGCCATTGTGAAACCCTCTGCCTCCACCAAAACCTCCTCCCGTTACTCCCCTCACTGGAGGATCTGCGTATAGCCAGTCATGAAACTTCACTTCTTTCTCCTCATGAACCCCTCTACCACACTCCTTCAACTCATGCCCCAACATACCACAGACCCGACAGAAGGATGCAAGTTTCTCGTACCTCAATACGAACAGGCTTCTCGCCCCTTTGCGCACAATGGAATCAAATCTCGCAAGTGGCTGACGCACATCATAGTTGACACAAACCCTCACATAGTTACCTCGATTGACCTCCAATCATATAGTTATGACCTTGAGCCCTTGATTCTCAACCGGCGTTGTCACAGTCTGAACTTTGCAACATGCTTCCGGAAGTTCATGTATTTGTGCCCAGATCATCATGTGATTAAGCGGGGTCTCATCCACACGGGAGAATCCATCGTATGCCGCAAACAACACTGCCCAGTTTCGGAATAACCATGGTCCCTTCTCCATAACACGTTCCCAATCTCCCAAGCTATACACTTGAACAATGAAGAGATTCTCTCCAATCGGCCTAAATCGAACCCCTTTTGCCAAGTTCCATGCCGCTCTCATCTCTCCGTAGAACGCCGCTTGGCTAAAAGATTTCTCCGTCACAACCCTAGCTAGGGCTAGCGATTGCGTAGTTTCCACTATCTCCGGATCATCCTCATCGATGATCACATCTGAAATCCTCGTCCTGCAGATCCAATTGTTCCAACATTGATTCAATAGGCCTCGACTTCTCCCCCCTCGAATCCCCACTCGTTGCCGACTGGGCTGAAGCTAAGGCATGATCGCCAATGGTGTCTCGTTGGTTCGCAGCCCTAGTTCTGTTTTGTAACCTCCCACACGAATCCAAGGCCGGGTAGGAGAACAAGGTCTCCCCCTTAGGGCTTGTTCGATTCATCCCTATCCCAAGTGGATTGGGGTGGATTGGCAAGGATTTTGACTTACAAGGGATTTAATCCACCCCATTCCTTGCTAACCCCCTTTGTAATCTTGCAAACCGAACAAGGCCTAAATCAGCCCGAGCTCGGTGGATTGAAGATCTACGTAGACTCGGATAAGGACCATAGTTTAAAAAACCGAACCAGTAATCGAACCGGCGTGGTTGTCGGTTCAGGTTTTCACCGGGCGGACCGTCGGTTCGTCGGTTCATTTGCGACAAAAAAACGAAATATTTAAGCTAATTTTTCAAAATTTTGACCTCGGAACAAATGAGTACACATAATATTTGATGCAATGCACTAAATTACCATAAATTGGCGCTAGCATAGATGGTCGTTGAGCTTGTAGTAGACCTTGGACAAGGTTCAGGGTTCAATTCCTTTTTTATGCACCATTTTCAATTTATTTTTTTGGTTTTTTACTAAAAGACCAAATGTTTGTTAAAAAACCGGACAAGGCTTCGGTTCTCGGTTTTTCCGGTCGGACCGCCGGTCCGGTTCGGTTTTTAAAACTAGGATAACGACTCACCGTCAGTGCCGCCTCCGGGAGGAAAAGGAACCCTAGTCGCCTAGGGAAAAAACGCTTCATGAGTGCTTTCACGCCGTTTGTCAGTTGACCGACTCGCCTGGAAAAGTTAGCGAACAGCAAGTGCTCGTCTTCACGGCTTCAACCCGTCCTTGCCCCCGAAAAAGTAAAACCCCAGAAACCTTTGCAGCCGCATTCGCAACCCGCCGCATTCGCAATCTCGACCTCCCCTCCGCACACTCCTGCTGATCCCTACATCGCCGCCGGCGATTCGCGCCTCTCCCAAGTCCTACCCCCACCCCGCCTCGTCCCGTGGCCATCACCACCTCTAATCCGGCCGAACCCCCGCCGCGTTTGGCCATGGCGACCTCCAGCCCGCCCCAACCGCCGCCGCGTGGTGTGGCCTCCAACCCGCCCCCACCACCGCCGAGTGGCGTGGCCACCAACCCGCCACGACCCCCCGCCAAGGTAATCCAAGGCTCGTCCGGCAGGCCCAAGGCCAAAAACGCGTCGTCTGCTTCCCACGACCAGCCAGAAGGTTCGTCTTGGTCGCCTGGAAGGCGTGCTGGTTCACCGTCTCAAACTGCTTAGTTTTTTATTGTTGAGAATTCGCATCGTCCTTTTTGTTACCGCACCTGCATGTTTTCGATATTATTTTGGAATGACTTTCCACGATGACGTGTTTGCTACCGTGACCCATGAGGACTGAACTGAAAATTCGATTTCAATCTGCTCCTAAAATTGTTCATATTGTGGAGTTGGTGTTAACGTGGATGGTAACGGGCTAATGGTGTTGTTCCTGCAGGTATTCCAAACCAAAATAATGGAATGAAGGCTGACCAGGATGATGACGGTGTGTAAAATCATATAACTCCCTTGATAGACTGTACAGTCCATTTTATTTGCTTTGCTCTTCTGGAGTATCTTGTTGTATTTGAGCTGCTATTGAATATGCAAACTGACGATTCATAGTTTTGTATCCCTGCATGTTATTGCTGCTGTATACAGAATTCTTGTAATTATAGGTAGCTATTTTTGTTAATTAATCACACTTCAGTGCAAATATTGTTCTAGTACTCCCTCCGTCTCAAAATAATTGTCACAACTTTGTCTAAATATGGATGTATCTAGACATGTTTTAGTGTATAGATGCATCCATATCTAGACTAAGTTGAGACAATTATTTTAAGACGGAGGGAGTACATTTGCGGGAACATATGGATTGCAGGTGCAGTACTAGGGCTTTTCCTTTGGATGAAGATATTTGGTGTTAAGTTTTAAACAGATTATTTGCTTGGAACTGTTGGCTCTGATAGAATAAGAGATTACCTGATATCACATATTGATTTTCAGCTGTTCCTAAAGTCAAATTTTCTCATATTCTGCAGTGGCTGCTAATATGGGTGAAAATGGTGTCCCAAGCCTTTTGGCGGCACCTACACTGGCCGAAGGGAATGGAATGAAGAATGACTCAAGTGATGATGATTATGGTGTGTAAAATCATATCAGCTCTGTTGATAGGCTGCAGTATTCTGTTTTATTCATTGAAGTTCATGTTGATTTGTCATTTTCTGCTGCTTTGAGGGTTGCTATTTGGTGCGCAAGTTGACAATTCAGCAATTTTGTTTCTTCGATGTTATTGCCCCTGTATTCGTAGTTATCATGGTTCTACATCGTTCTTACTCATCATCTACTTAAAACTAGTCTGTCTTATTGTTGCTTTACTTATGTGTATTTGGCGTGCATGCTGAGCTAGCTGCCACTGCGGAGAACCAGCAGATGCAGAATCCAAAGGTTATGCGTTGTACTTGGACCATAGATAACCTATCAAGTGTGAGCATGAAGTTATACTCAGATATATTTCGTGTGGGAGGATCCAAATGGTAAGCCTACTGAACCTTTCCTCTGAGGTAGCATTTTTGGTATACTCTGGTCATTTGAGCACTTTCGGTTGTGTGTTTATGCCACATTGTCTTTTTTGCAGGCGAATTTTGATTTTTCCAAATGGAAATAATGTTGAATTCTTGTCTGTATATTTGGATGCTGTTGATCTAACAGAGTTTCCCTATGGCCGGTCTATAAATGCAAAGTTCAGCCTCGCTGTGGTCGATCAAGTTCATAACAAGTACACAGTGCGGAAGGGTAAATCTTTTGTTACACCCTGTATGTTCGATCTATTAGTTGAAAAATAGGGGGAGGAGGGATCATGCCACATTTGATAGTAGCTTTTATACCTAGTGCATTTGAGATACATTGTCTTCATCATATACTACTCTACAAGTGGGGGACGTAAAGAGTGCTAAAAATTAGTAGGGACATACAATGTCTAAAACCTTCTTAAACAAACGTTGTGTGTATCACATCCATTCCCACAGAAAAGGACCTATACTATATTGGTAGTAAAATGGCTTCTATAACAAACTTAAATGATGACCTACTTCAATTCCTTGCAGAAACACAGCATCGGTTCTCTGTGCAGGAAAGTGATTGGGGTTTCACTTCCTTTATGCCCTTGAGTGAACTTTACGACCACAAGAAAGGCTATGTTGTATATAACACATGTATGATTGAAGCAGAGATTCTTGTGTGTACGGGTGTTGAATCTTTGAGCTACGATTCAAAAGTTTCCACTTGTTACAATGGTCTGAAAAATCATGGTGTTGCTTGCTCATTTAATTCGGTTCTTCAGACTCTATACCACATTCCTCAGTTCCGTAAGGTGCAAACTACATATTCAAAGACGATTTATTTTCGGCTCAATTTATGTGGATGATGGTAACCTTTTTATGTTTAACGTGTCCTAGGCTGTTTGTGATATGTCTGCGTCTGAAGATGATACCCCGTCAGCTCTTCAAATGCTCTTTCATAAGTTGCAGTATGATGACAACAGTGTATCAACTGAAGCGTTCATGAAGTCTCTTGGCTGGAGCAAACAAAAGTTAGCTATCGAGCAGGATGCACACGAACTTTATAAAGTTATTTTTGATAGTCTGGAAGAAAATATGAAGGTTTGACATCTTTAAGGTGTTTCTATTCTTATACATGTGGCTGTTGTTTTATTGCATTGTGTTGCTCTGACTGAATTATGTTTGTTAAATGTTGGTTCAAGCTAACTGTTGCAGAAGGTACGATAGACCAATTATTTCAAGGGCTTCAAGTGACCCGTTTTGAGTGTATCAAAGTTGATGACCCGTCAACTAATCATGCAACCTTCCTTGGCAAGTGATACTATTACTGACACTTGGGTTACAAAATTTAGATATGCCCCTTTTCAAACCTAATATCATATTCTAATGCAGACCTGCAACTTGATGTTAGAGGTTGCCCAGATATCTATGCTTCATTCGATAAGTATGTGGATGTGGAGGACATGGACGATTATATGTCCACTAATCATGGCATACAGGTTAGTTTTCTGTAGCTCGTGGTTCATTAATAACATTGCTAATATCAGTAAATAAAGGTTTAGGGAATACTCAAACTCAATCAAAATGTGAGTGGTGGTATGAAGTTATTTATCTAGATTTATATGTAATATGTTCATCTAATCCAAACTATGCCACCTGTTCCTAATTGTTTGTTCTTCTTGAGTTGAGGTGGGTTATAGAGTGCCACAACACCCTCTTTGAAGATCTCTAATAACCTGCAATAACCAACTATCGATTATGACATGCTATAAATAACTCTTCGCCGTTTCAGGAAGCGAAGAAAAATGTTCTATTCATCTGCTTCCCCCCTGTTCTACAAATACAATTAAAACGTTTTGCATATGATAGAGAGCTTAAGACAGCAGTGAAGGTATATCCACCGAGAAGTTTGCCTTCTCCATTACTGCATTTTGGTATTCTGAATGCGAGATGATCTATAATGAACTTTCAACTCTCCATAATCAGATTTTTTTTCTATTTTTTTTTCCAAAGTCTATGTACACCATGCATGCTTTTTTACATGGAAAAAGTTCTTTGAACAAAAATATGACTATGTTCACTGTACAATGACACTTGTTTGTCCAAACACAGTTCCTAATATGTCTAGTTTAGAGAGATGCACGTCATATTTTGCCTTTTTTGATATGCACAGAGGTACATGTTTAACCTGCTCTACATGTCCGATTCATTCAAAAATTGAGCAATCATTTTTTTTTTCATCTTTTGAGTCACAAAACCAAACAGGGCGCTTATTTGCCTAACACAAAAAAATAATGTCCTTTTTTAATTTAATGTTTATCTATTTCTTTCTGTTATTTAGCTTATTAAGTGCACTTACCGTTTCGGACTTCAGATAAATGATCATTACGAGTTCCCACTGGAACTGGATCTTGATAGAGATGACGGAAAATACTTTTCTCCCGAGGCAAACAGGAGTGTGCGAAATCTTTATACTCTTCATAGGTTAGTCCCTTAAAGTATTGTGTTCATTTTCATGCTTTAAGTCTTCAGATTAAATAGTCGAAAATGCCTGATGCTGTGAAATTACATAACTTTCTGAAGTGATGCTTTTGTACCGACAATACTGTCTTTACTCCATAGAGTTGAGGTAAATCCAAGTAACACATGCATGCCACCAACTATGGTAGAGAAGTTGGGTTCTAGTGCCCCACATGGCCACATGACATGGCACAAACTAAAAATGATGCAAATGTGTTATATTGGCTAGGTAAAGTTACATAATGAGTGACAATTCATAATGATGTATTTATGTGATTATTTTGCTGTGAATGCAGTGTAGTTGTCCATGAAGGGAACGCTAATCGTGGGCATTACTATGCTTTCATCCGTCCTACTCTTGCTGATGAATGGTACGTTTGTTGTTTTTGTTTTTATTTATGTCTGCTCTGTTAAGTTCGGGAAATTAGCAAATCCTTGGGAAGTTCTTGCGCATGCTTGGTGTCATGGTGTGTCAACTTCTGTTGCTTTTGCTTTAGTCAGCCAGTTACTACTTTCAGTTGGACAGCCTGCTAATTACTGGTAGTTGGTAAACCCATTTGATTAGTCTATAGTTACTTGGTTAGACACACTTTGTTCTGTGCGATCATGTGTGACTGATCAAACTTATGGACAATTTAAATTGTCCTCTATGGATTTATTTTTGTCACAGTAGTGAGCATTACAACAATATTGATTTAATTTAGTTTTCTCTATTGTAGAAGTTAGTTAGTCGTAAATTTAGAATTAGTAGTTTACAAGCACGATAATCATCTTCATTGCTTGTAAACTTATTTTTGTATGTGGATGGATAGTTTCTTTACTCATGTCTTAGTATTTATTCAACTATGCTGTTCCAGGTTTAAGTTTAATGACGAGTGTGTAACCAAAGTAGATGCTAGCACGGTACTGCAGGAGCTATATGGTGGTGAGGAGGTTCGTTGCGATTCTCAGGAAAACAGACCTTTGTATATTCCCCTAATTACAATAGGCTGATCAATTTATTTGTACACAGCTATTTGGTACTCCTGGATTAAACAATGGTGCTTCAAATTTTATCAAACATTCGAGTGCATACCTTCTCGTATACATTCGTGAAAGCGAAAAGGAAAAAATAATGTTTAATGTTGATGAGAGAAAGATGGCAGAGTATCTTCGAGTAGGTTACCATCTAAGATTTCTAGTTAATGAGATCGGTTTCTAGTTATCGAGATCTTCTGTTTTGGTGAATTAACATGTATATCTGACCCCAGATTAGACTTGAAATGGACCCTGACGAAATGCAGAAGGCGGATTCCCACCTATATACCAACATTAAGGTATTTTTGTCAACTTGTTGGGCATAGTTCATTAACTGTTTTAACTTTAGCAGTTTTGTAATGTTTTCCTTCTTCTTTTCTTACATGTTCCTCTCTTGCATAGGTTGTTTTGGATGATCATCTGGCGACTCAGATAGGAAACGATGTTCATTTTGATCTTGTTAATCATGATCATGTCCGAAGCTTCCGTCTCCAAAATCATATGTTCTTTACTCAATTCAAGGTAATTAGGTAGAAGAAAGTATGGAAACTATGTTTGCTTGATGCTGTTTTCTATCGTATTCCAAATGTAGGAACATATGATGAGGCTGCTGCTTATTATTTGCTGTAAGCTTAAAACGATGGTTCAGGAACTCAAGCGGGCCATTCGTGTGGTATTCTATTGTTTGGTAAAACCACACAGGGATTTATATCTTAGATATACTAAGGGCCGTTTGTAGTTCACAAAAGGGATGCAAGCAGTGCACAAAAGCTTACAATGTGGCATTAGTATACGTCTTCGAGCAGCAGCTTTGTATGCCTTACTTAACATCCTGAAGAAACACCATTTTGATGATTGTTGTAGCCTATAGTCTTGTACTTGCTGAGCATGTCAAACATGGATATGACTTCTAATTTACCAATGTCACAATGTGGCAGAACCTGTTTTACCTGCTACAGTCCCCATGTGGACTGCTGTCTAGGAATATCTACTTTGCAGCACCTGTAGGAATAGAGATTCGCAAACGCCATACTCATTACTACTATTACGTGCTTTACAGGAGCAGGTAGCAGAGGAGTTACGTATTCCTGTGCAGTTTCAACGATTTTGGCTGTGGGCGAAGCGGCCAAACCATACCTGCCGACTCAGCCGACCTTTAAATTCTCAAGAAGAAGCACTTACCGTAAGATGATTTCCCTACGTAGTACATTGGATATCTGACACTAACAGTCTCACACATAGTTAGTTTTCTTGTTCAATACTTGTCACCTTCATATCTGCATGCAACGTAGTACTCTGGTGAATAACTTGATCAACAAAGTTGACTCTACATATGCTTTCTATCATCCTCAGTGTGGTAACCTAGTGGTTGCTGGTTTATTCATAATGTGTTCAGAAACTGTAGTTGTGTTATGATATCTTGTGATTTTCATAATTGGAATTATTGATATATTTTTTATAATTGTGGTGCACCCCTGGTATAATGATCTTTAGAGCATGGGTAGATGAGACTAAGCAAGAGAGACTACACTGACAAATACTAAATAGCTCCTTTAGTTAATTGCTCTATTGTAGATGGGTACGCCCCCTCTGTTTTAGCAGAAGGCCTCTAAAGATCTAGTTCAAAAGCCTAACCATATTTGTTTCGAAAATAGCCTAACTAATGTAATCATATCACTAATTTGAATACCTAGGACAGCTGCTTCCTAACTATTGCACCTAACACATCACCTCACTCTCGAAATATGACATTACCCTGCTCACTAGGGATAGTTCACCATCAGTTACACAAACTAGAAAATACTGCACAAAGCTAGTTTATACTTCTACTATTCTTTTCATCTTATGTGCAACCCCTGTGTAAATCAAACACTTTATGGAGTAGATATTTCCCCATTTGTTCAGCTAACAACATAATTTACTTTTTTTGATATCGATTTGCAATTAGGATCATGAGGGCAGGCCTTGGTGCAGTGGTGAGATCCTCCCCACTTGTGCCAAGAGGTCCTGGGTTCGAACCAGCCTCACTGCACCTTGTGTGGGAGCCTCTGGGTCTGTCCTTTGACAATTAAGATCATATGATTCGTTTCTGGTCATAATAGAAGTCATGCATATTTAGGCTAATTTCACTTTCGATTGTGCTGCCATTTTATTATGAAAATTTAGTTGTTCTTTTTATTTCCTTATCATAGACATACTAATTATAAAGGTAAGAATTTTATGTAGGTTGGACAATTAAACAGATCAGCAAACAAGGCCCACAATGCAGAGCTGAAGCTTTTCTTGGAAGTTGAACGCGGACTGGTAATAGCCTCTTCCTTATCTATGCATTTTCATGTGCTCAATTTTCTCATATTTCTTCCCCAAGCAGGGCAAAAAGAAGAGGAACAAGGGAATATTTGTTAGCTGGCGAAATAAACTGGGTGGTAGGCTTCCCCTCCCTACTTTGGCTAGGCCTAGCAAGGTATGCCCAACCGTGAGTTCATTTGCCTGCTTTAAAATAAATTCTACCTAAAATAACAAATTCTGCAATATGTTCTCAATTTTATGAGTGATGTAGGACCGTAAACCTCTCCCTCTGCCAGACAAGGCTACCGATGATATATTGCTTTTCTTCAAACTCTACGATCCTGAAAAAGAACAGCTGCGGTACTTCTCAATTCCCATATGTCCTATTCGGTTTTCAGTTAGACTATAGACTCTTACTTGCTTGCTGAACGGATACCTTAGGTATGCTGGCAGGCTATTTGTAAAGGCATCAGATAAACCACCAGATATTCTGCCAAAATTAAGAGAAATGGCAGGTTTTTCTCATGAAGAAGAAGTTGAACTTTATGAGGTTTGCCTATTTTTTTCTAGAAAGCTTAATCTTGTTGTTGTTTCTGTAGTATGGGTATCATTCTGGTTCATTGTGCTAACTTCTTGGTTTCCCTAATAAATGATAGGAAATTAAGTTCGAGCCCCTTGTAATGTGTGAATACATTGATAACAGTGTTAACTTTCAATCTTCCGAGGTACAGCCTGTTGTTTATTGTTCGAACTGATACCATCTTGCTTCTGTGATGCTGTCTTATTTGGATTTTTCTTGTATCCACAGCTTCAAGATGGCGACATCGTTTGTTTTCAGAAATCTATAAAGCCAGATACTGTAAAGAGATACCAATACCCTGACGTGTCATCCTTTCTGGTTTATATACGTAGCAGAAAGGTATCTATAAGTGCCTAAGTTTGCTGATACTGAGTTGCATGTTATGTGTATTTGATATTTACATGCATTCTCCTTGTCAAAATATTTGTACTAAGGATTTTTTCATGCCTCATGGGTCTACACTAAACAGTTGATTAATTGCAATATTTGATTTGTTCTGTAGTCTTGTTCGCCAAATGTTTTGTATTATTTCTATAGTGATTTGATTTTGTTGCGCCATGAAATCTCAACATCATTATCTTACATTGTAGTATTGTACACTTTTGTATGCCATAATGTCTTCGTAATTTCGTTAGGTACTCCATCTTCGATCACTGGAAAAGCCGAAGGAGGATGTTTTTCTTGTAGAGATGTAAGCATTTCGCCATGTTCTGATTAAAAAATCTCTAATTTTGTATCTTACCTTTTTTTTAATCTTTGTTGTATAGATCCAAGATTTCCACGTATGATGAAGTTCTTGAAAGAGTAGCTAAAATTCTCCATGTTGATCAACTATCGAACATCCGGCTTAGGTCACATGATTGTTACTCTCAGTTACCTGATCTTGAACCGATCAAGTGCAGAGGCACTGACCGTATACAAGATATTCAACATGACCAGGTCTGCAACAAACTTATTATTTATGTGATCATTCTAACAGCTAACGTGAAACATAATATATCTATTTACATATCTATGGACTAGATTTCTGATATTCTGTACTATGAAGTACTGGATGTACCAGTCAAGTCATTGGTAGTTGCATATCATCATGCCACCAAAGATCAGGTTAGTTTACTTGACACTCTAAATCTTACTAGTAAACTGTTTATGTTTAGTAGTCTTAAACGATCTTTTATCAGGTATCTCTCCACAGTATCACATTACCTGGAAGCAGCACAGTTGGTGATGTGCTAAATGATATTAAATCGAAGGTATTATATGCCACCCCCTTTTCATGGTCTGTTTCATATACTTGGATTATTCTATCTGTTGTATTTTTTAAGTTAACTCATATCCAATATGCTTTCTGTCATTTCCAATCAGGTTGAGCTGTCTCATCCCAATGCCAAACTTCGATTGCTTGAGGTTTTCTACCACAAAATATACAAGGTGGTACACTATTTATTTTACATGCGTTTAACTTCACATAGCATTGTTGTTTAACTTGTATTTGCTGCAGATTTTCACACCAGATGAAAAAATAGAAAACATTAGTTATGAGCACTGGACACTGCGTGCAGAGGAGGTACCTTGTACTTTTATGCCATGCTTCATAACAAGATCAATCTCCAAGCTCCATTGCTTTAGCTGTTTTATAAGACCCTATCCCCATGGGATCAATGGCGACTTATCCTTTCTTTGTAGGTTCCGGAGGAGGACGAAAACGTTGGTGCTGGTGACTGCTTTATTAATGTGTACCATTTTACTATGGACACTCGAAGTCAAAGGGTAATGAAAGTTTGGCTAATACTTGATCTGATTTGCTCACTAATATTAGTGCTTTGTTGTCTAAAATGGTGCTTCTGTAAGCATGTCTCACAACGCTGTCATACAAACTTTTATTCAGTGTATTTTTTGTAAGTTACATTGTTAGTCACTAGCGGGAATTCATGTGTGTTAGCTACTTTTCCTATATTCAGATGTGTTATGGGCGTGTTGCATCCACTGGCCAGCATGTATTGTGTCATTAATGGCAAGGGAGTAGTATTAAGCTTTTGTTCCAGGACATTACTTGCAAATCTGTCAAACGATTCCTTGATATTAATCCTGATTTGTTTATTTTGATTTTTACAGAAAATTCAGAATTTTGGCGAACCTTTCATGATGGTTATTTATGATGATGAGACTCTCTTCTCTATTAAAGAGCGAATACAGAAAAAGCTTAACATTCCGTACGAAAACTTCTCCAAGGTAATGTTCTATGTAGTTTTCATATTTGTAGGTAAAATATTGATACAATTTGCAAAGTTCAAGAAGGCGCTAGGTGTTAATTATGCCTTTTGCCACCACCTTGCACTGTTCTGACCAAAGCGACCGCTTAATTGCAATTAAGCGCAAGGCGTTTTGCTATCGCCAAGCTCGCCTAGGCGCGCCTTTTTTAACCATGACAATTTGTACTTTGAGACATCTTGTTCAGAAGTGATTTTTGTTGAAGTCTGAATATGCTTGCTACGAGCTGTTATTGTTATTTATCAAGTTTTTCTTTAATTCCCACTTTGATTTACATTTTTTTTTTAACTTGTGGTGTTTTCTTTTTTCTTCCTGTGGAGATTGTGACCTTTTTCGTTTCTTTACCAACTTCATTGCAAACATTTGTGATGAATAATGGTTTACTCCTGATTAGTATAATCATGTACTGCCAACTGAAGTTCTCTTTGGACAGTGGAAATTCGCATATGTATCAGATGGTCAACCATCCTATTTAGAAGATTCTTGTATGGTAGCTACGAAATTTCAGGTACTCTCATGCTTATGATCTACTACTTGTTCAAACAACAGTTTTCTGCGTTATTTGACTTCTTCTCCAATGACCGGAATTTGTAGAGAGAGCAATATAAAGATTGTGAGCAATATCTTGGACTGGAGCACCAAGAAACGCCTTATCAGGTACCGCTAGCAGTGTCGCAATACTGTCACGTGTTCAATTATGCTAACATCTGTAGCCCCTTGATGGTTGGCTAAGTGAATGCCCTTCCTGCAGAACCGTCGTTTCTTGGAGGCACCATTCAGGGAGCTAAAACTGAAATTCATGGCCAGCTTTAATAGACTATGGAGCATACTTGGCAGAAATGGTTATTGACAGTATGCTGCGTTCTCTGTATGTAAAAAGTGATCGGTCGATAGGATACTTTGTCTGTATCTCTTCTCTATATTTTACTTGGTCTTGTATCTCTTCTCGATTAGACTCCTTGGTGTAGAAGGCCTAGTTTGGGAGCCATGTATTTTTCTAAACTGCAGTATTGTAATAATGAAGTATCCAAGTGCAGGGTATGGTAATGAGTTAAATGCATGGGCGGTCCTAAATCTTTTCCCGAAGTGTCGAGTAGGTCCTCAATCTTTCAAAACGCATATCCAAGTCCTAAATCTAATTCAAGTGGTTCACGTGAGGTCCTAAATTGGTTTGACCTGCCTAGACCGGTGCCACGTAAACAGTGGGAGTTGACTGTTGGAAAAAATTGCAGTTAGCCCCTTTCCATGCCCTTGGCTTCTTCCTGTTACTCGAGACGTATTTCACAGTGCTGGGAGCAGCCCGTGGTAGACTTGCCGAAGCCACCGCAGTAGACGAGCTCGCGCAGCAGGGAAGGCAGTGGCCATGTCGTCGCCTGTCTCAGGCTTGGTGTGGAGTTCATCCCTCTCCGGCACACTTCGCCATCGTCTGCAGCAACCACTTAACGTACAGGCTGCGAAACACCTGGCGGGGGCGGGTAAACTAATGTGCAAAAGCAGCTAGCACAGCAGATAAGCAGCACAACGAGGGCGCCTAGAGCGGTGTCGCGGCGCCATTTACTGACGGCCCTGGACTGTGCGGTCGTGCTCTCCTGGGCGGCACGTCCTAGACTATTAGAGAGAACCCGTCCCCGCTGATCTCTACGTCCTCGTCCAGCACGCGGTGCTCTACCTGTCCTCGGTCTGTGCGATTTGATGCTCCTGCCGTCCTGCGCCACTCCTGCCGGAGCGTGGAGATCATCTTGGTGGACTTCGCGTACCTGAGGGCTGAGGCTACCCCGACAACAGCACGTCCTGACCCCGGGCCTCCTCGAGCACCTCCGCCTCATCGGCTACTTCGACAACAACGGCAGCGTCAAGTTCATGTCCTCTTCAAGGCCAACGGCATGCGTGATGAGGCCTACTTGCCACACACCGCATTCCACGCCGTCGACCACGCACCGGCGTGCCGCAGTCCGTCGTGGGCGTGCTTGTCGCCAGCTGCAGCTGGTTCTGCCCCGCGCCGTTGTTCGCCTTGGTGATCATGAACAACTACGAGGCGCACGGTGACGTTCTGAGGTCGTCGTGTACGATTGGGGGCTTTTCGCAAATATGCACGGCCAACTTTTATGCTTCCTAGGCCCTATTGTTGACGTGGCAGTTGTCAAAGTGCCACGCAGGCTAGTCAGCGTGGGTCAGAACGGTTTAGGACCATGGCTGAACCACTTGTATAACATTTGGGATCTAGATATGCATTTTCAAAGATTTAGGACCTATTTGACATTTTGGGAAAAGATTTAGGACCGTTCATACATTTAACTCTATGGTAATACCGCAGTTTCCTCATACTTAATTATTGAGTAAAATACATGCTGGGTAACTAAACTTGTATTGAATAATCACGTAGGTTACTGTACTCCCCGTAGTTGCGATTACGGTCATCAAAGACGCGCGCGGGTGACACGTACGGTCACTGTGGACGCTGCGGCTGCGTATTCGTAGACCTGGAGATGTGGGGCCCACTAGTAAGAGGTGGAGAACAGCGGCGCGTCAATCTTACACGAAACGGCACCTGAATTAATTGCAAATCTTAAATATGCCCTCGCTCCACTCGTTCACTTTAGGCACTGTCCTGTCGTCCACGCCGATCATATCGCCAGCAGGGAGAGGGAAGGACGCGGCCCAGGCGGAGGCGATAGCGAAATCTCCGCGCCTTCCATCTACGGCGGCGGGACATCTCCGGCGGCAGGAGGCGGCTGAGATGCCTCCTTCGCGTCGCCTCGAAGGAGCTCCACCCCCAACTACGGTGAGTTCGTTTATCTGCTCTGAATCCATGGATTTCGTCGAATTTCTTCATGATTTGTCGATAAAGGCTGGTCTTTTATGTTTATTTAGGGTTTTTAGATGTTGACTCATCTATTTATGTTAGGTTTGTGCGCTTCTTTGTCTACTGGTTTGGGTAGGGGTTTGGGCAGGGGTTTGGGTAGGGTTTTCTGTAGGATTTTGCGCGTTAGAACTGTGGTTTGGCTAGGGGTTTGGTTAGTTCTGCAGTACTGGATTGTTGACTGATTGGTGGGGGTTTGGTTATTTTTCTGTCAAAGTCTGAAAATCCGAATTGTACTCTGCTTGGACAGGGTTTTTAGCATGATATTTCAGTTAAATGTGGCATTGCATGTTTTAAACAGAGCAGTTTGTGAATTTGTTTCATGTGTTTGTGTATTACAGGCTCAGATAGTGGCCAATTTTCAGTGGAATTTCACCATGGTGGGTACTTTCTTGGTACTGGACGCAACAGGTCGTATGTTAATGGTTCATCAATTATCTATGATCATATCGACATTGGCAATTGGTCACCTTCAGAAGCTGAGAACTTTGTAGAGGAAATTGGATATGAGATGGGAGGTAGAATTAAGTTGTATTACTGCATCCCTCTTCTGACACTAGCCAACAATGGTTTGAGGAACTTAACTACTTCTGAAGACACTGACAGAATGCTTGAGTTTGTGTCCATTGGCTATGATCTGGTGCATGTCTATTTAGATCATGATGAAAGCTTATGGAAGGAGGACTTGGATGATGTTGTTGATCACCCTGCAGCTCATCTTCCTAAAGTGATCAGTCCTGTGAAGGCTACAGGCAATGTGCAACTGCAAGTTGAAAAAGCAGAACCTGTACCTATTCAAGTTATTGCAGCTGATCCCCCTGATGTTAACATGGCAAATGCAAGCAGGTTAAGGAGAAATCCAAAGAGAGCTCAAGTGATATGTGAAGATTCTTCAGAGAATGATTCTGAGAATGATTCAGAGGATGATTCAGAATATAATGGAGGTGAGATAGAAGACAGTGAGAATGAAATATTTGATGGTGATGCTGATCTTGTTGAAGAAGAGGTGGTACATGATAAGGGCAAAGGAAACAAACCAGTTGGTGATGAAATATCAGAAGATTAAGATCTATGGGCTGCTGACTCAGATGAAGATAAAGTAGAGTTGAGGTTTAAATCTTTCAGAAAAGAAGATTTGCATGATCCAGCCTTCCATGTAGGGCAGATATTTGAGTCTGTGGAGTTGTTGAGGAAGGCTTTAAGTGAGTACATTTGCAAAAACAGGAATGACATCAGATATGGGGTTAATGATCAAGCCAGGCTATCAGCCAAGTGTGTTGATGGATGCCCTTGGTACTTATGGGCATCCAAAGATAGCAGAACCAAGTGTTTCATGGTCAAGAGATTTACAGGAGACCACAAGTGCACCAAGACTTGGAAACCAAAGGCATTTAGTGCTAAATTTGTAGCTGAGAAGTATGTTGAGAATTTCAGGGCTGATGAGAACATGAGCATTAGGAACTTCAAAAGAGTAGTTGTGAAGGACTGGAATATGGAACCTAGCACAAGTAAATTGCAGAGGGCCAAAAGAACAGCAATGAAAGTGATCTATGGTGATGAAGTAGGCCAGTACAAGCTCCTCTGGGACTATGCTGCTGAGATTAGAAGGAGTAACCCTGGTAGCACATTCTATCTAGCATTAGATGAGATGTCAAGGTTTAAGCACTGCTATGTTAGTTTGGATGCTTGCAAGAGGGGATTTCTTGAGGGTTGCAGACCTGTGTTGTTCCTTGATGGCTGTCACATTAAAACTAGGTATAGAGGCCAGCTCCTCACTGCAGTAGGAATGGACCCAAATGACTGCATATTTCCAATAGCATTTGCAGTGGTTGAGGTAGAAGACACCAAAAACTAGAAATGGTTTCTGGAGACACTGAAACAGGACCTACACATTGAAAACACTTGTCATTGGACAATCATGTCAGACAAGCAAAAGGTTAGCAATTTAACAGTTTTACCTCACAAGTAATTTAACTGCTTCACATCACATGTTTTATAACTTGTCATTCATGTGTTGCACATGTATTTAACTGTTTCACATCACAATTATTTAAATTCAGGGACTGATCAATGCTGTACAAGAACACTTTAGAGATTCTGAGCACAGATTCTGTGTGAGACACCTTTGGCAAAATTTCCAGCAGACATTCAGAGGTGATGTGTTGAAAAATCAGCTTTGGAAGATTGCTAGGAGCAACACTGTGGCCAAGTATGAAGCCAACATGGAGGCTATGAAAGCTATCAGTCCAGAGGCTCATGCATGGCTATTTGAGCTGCCACCCAACACCTGGATCAGGGCTTTCCAAAGTGAACTACCAAAGTGTGATGTCCTTCTGAATAATAACTCAGAGGTGTTCAACAAGTAAGCTACTGAATGATTTGTAGTACCACAGTGGTTTCTGCTTCAATTTCCTAATGATTTCGGTTTGTCTACTTGTAGGTATGTGTTGGATGCAAGAGAGTTACCAGTGCTAGCAATGATAGACAGAGTGAAGGGCCAGCTTATGAGCAGACATTACACCAAGCAGAAGGAGTCCAACAGTTGGCAAGGTCCTATATGCCCCAAAATCAAGAAGAAGGTTGACAAGAATATAGAATGGGCAGCCAACATATTTGTGAATGCAGCTGGTCAAGGAATCTTTGCAGTTGATGACAATGGCACTGATGTCATAATAGACATTGGTAAGAAGTCTTGTTCATGCAGAAGATGGGATATCAGTGGCATTCCTTGCCCTCATGCTTGTGCTGTAGCTAGGGCTGAAAGAATGGATGTATACTCCATGGTGAATGACTGCTATAGTGTGGAAATGTTCAAGAGAGCCTATGCACATATAATATATCCCTGCAAGGATAAAACAGAGTGGGAGAAGGTCCATGGCCCTGATGTGAAGCCACCTTTCTATGTGAAGAAGGTAGGAAGGCCAACAAAGAACAGAAGGAAAGCTCCACATGAAATGGAACATAGAGGAGGAGGCAAAACTATGTCTAGACATGGAGTTATCATGCATTGTGGCTACTGTGGTGAGCCAGATCACAACAGAAAAGGGTGCAGGTACCTTAAGGTTGGCTTGCCACCACCAAATTCAGCTCAAGCAAATGGGGCACCAGTTCAAGCTGAGGAAACTGAAACACCAAATCAAACTCAGGTACTTGACCTTTACCTATTTATTACTGCATTTTTATCTGTCACATATGATGCTCATTGTAGTCCTAAGTCTGGTATTTTAATTGTAGGCCAACACCACTCCAGGACAGGCAGAACAACCAATTGTTCAGCCTCTTGTTGATACACTAGTTCAACAGGTAAAATTTAATTGTGTACTGCTTTGCTCATATGCTTGAATCAATGTTTTTCATCTTATACTTACTGTATTATATGTCACAGATGCCAACTACAAGGGTTAGGATGCCAATGCCCTTGCCTGAGTCTTCTTTCATCACTGCAGCACAGAGGCTTGCAGCTGAAGCTCCCCCTAGCAGTTCCACTATAAGGCAAGGTGAGCTAGCAAGGAAACTACAACAATTGAAGCAAGCCAAAGCACTGGAATATGAGGACAGAAAGACTGCAATACTTGAGGCAAGATATGAAGCAGAGTTGAAGAAAGCAGAGGAAGCTGAAGCAAGAAGGAAAGAGATGGAGGATAGAAAGGCTTTGGAAGCAATAACAAAAAGAGCAGAAGCAGCACAAAAAAGGGAATTAAAGAGAGCAGAGCAGGAAGTAGCCAAGCAAGCCAAAGCAGAAGCTAGGAGGTTCTGTGCCGGGCTAGAGAAAGCTGCAGCTGCCAAGAAGAAGGAGGAGGCAGACAAGAAGAAGAAGGAAGAGGCAGAAAAAAAGAAGAAACAGCTACAAGAGAAGAGAAATGAAGAAAAAGCAAGAAAGCAAGAACTTGAAGAGCAGAAGAAAAAGGAGGCTGCAGAGAAGAAGAAGGAGGCTGCAGACAAGAAAAAGGAGGCTGCAGAGAAGAAAAAGGAGCAGAAGAGGAAGTATCCAGTTGATGTTGAACCATCAGCAGGTGTGCTGTCAAACAAGTGCAAGAAAGTAAACATGTTTGATGAATTAAGATAGAATATTAGGTTGCTTATCATGTTTTGGGCATGTAATTGACCTGGGAAGTTCCCAGTTTTGGGCATGTAATTGACCTGAGAAGTATCATGTTTTGGGCATGTAATTTACCTGGTAGCTATGCCTTTTGAATGCCAACTATGAATTACTGTCAATTTGTTTTATACTTGCTAACTCAGGCAACATTCCACTGCTTATCTTGCAATAACAACACATATATCAACTCTGATACCACATATATGCAAATTGAGAAGATAATTCACAAATATCAACATAGAACAACATTACATAGCTAATCACAAATCACATTGCCACAACATAGGTTCACATGGTAGATCAACACATCAGGCAGTTCACAAACACACACAAGTTCACAGACACACAAGTTCTTGCAGACCTACACATTCATCTACTAGTTCATACTACAGACCACTTCTTCCACTACAGTGCTACACACACTAGTTCTTCAGGTGCTATCTTCTTCTGCTTCATTTCTTGACGATGAACACAACAACCATTGCAACACAGCAGCACAGAATACCCACAACAATCTTCACCATCAGCATCATGTCCCTCCCCATGAGTACCAATTCATTCAGAGTCCTAAGCACCTGCTCATCATGTCCCTGTGCTGTGGCTGGTGGAGCACTATTGCTGCAGCTGGCACCTCCAAATCCTCTTCCCCACTCTTCTGTAAACTTCCTCCTGCCCATCAGAAGCTGTAGGTCCTGCCTACGATCATCTTCCCATCCAATGGCTTCAACAGCATCATTACCTTCAAGCACATTGGTCTCAACGAGGAAACCAACGTACTCACGCTCCCAGTGCCAGAAGTTGCAGGTTATCTGACGAAAACAGCCGGTTCAGAAAAGAGTGAATTTCGGAGTCAAATACAGTACTAAGATAGATCAAATCAAGCAATGCAGAGTAGGGGAGAGCAGGGTAAGCACAGATCTAACCCCATGATCGACGCATCTGTAGAAGACCCAGCCGGTGTGCTCCGCCGTGTTCGAAGTCCAGCACTTCACCTTGCGGCCACAATCAGGGCAACACACCAGCGGAATCACGACATTGGGGGGGGGGCACGACGACGAGTAGTCCTGGAGGAGCTGCTGAACGACATTCCGACGAGCCCCACGGCAGTGCTTCCGAGAATCGTCGGCGACGAGCTCGCAGAAGGGGAACCCGAGCGATTTGGGGAAAGATAGAAGATTAGGGATTCGCGGGGGCGGACAAGAAATTTCTATTTTTATAACTCCCCACGTCTGGAGCGAGGGCATATTTATGATTTGCAATTAATTCAGGTGCCGTTTCGTGTAAGATTGACGCGCCGCTGCTTCTCCACCTCTGACTAGTGGGCCCCACATCTCCAGGTCAACGAATACGTAGCCGCAGCGTCCACAGTGACCGTACGTGTCACACGCGCGCGTCTTTGATGACCGTAATTGCAACTATGGGGAGTACAGTGACCTACGTGATTTTTCGTTACAAGTTTAGTGACTCAACATGTATTTTACTCTTAATTATTTCACGGTTTTAACAAAAATGGTGAGGCGTTTGGCGTTTGGGAGTGCTGTTTAGCCATTGCTTTGACAGAGTGCATGTGCTAGTCCTTCCATAGAACCTGGCTTTGCATGCATGACTGTACATGAGTGTTGAATTCTTCGGCTTCAACTACTTCTAGTACTCACGATAAATTCTGTGTTGCATCTTCACCCCTATAACTGATGCTTGTAATCAACAACGACATGTCAAATCCTACTTCTAGTATTCATGACAAATTCTGTGCACCGACAGAAAATATGCCTTTAGTCCCGGTCCGCAAAGGCCATTAATCCCGGCTGTGCAACCAGGACTAAATATGCGCGACTAAAGGCCCCCCTTTAGTCGCGCCGCTTACGAACCGCGACTAAGGCCCGTCCACGTGGACGCCAGGAGTCCGTCGGGGCGGAGGACCTTTAGTCCCGGTTCTCGTGGCTAACCGCAACTAAAGACCTCCTCCGCAGGTTTAGGGTTTTAGCCCCCCCTAAACCTGGTTTCTTTTTAATTTGTAGTGTTTTATTTCTTTTATATATTTTTTGTGTTTTATTTTAATTTTGATGAAGTTTCAGTACACATATTCTACGCTACTATATACATGCATATGAAATTTGAAACAAGAAGATTTCAAGAGGAATATATAATATATATTCAATCTCGGGTGACCATATACAACTTCGAACAAGTTTCCATACACAATTTACCGCATAAAAAGTTCTTCGTCCTCGGTATAGTGTTCTCCTTTAGGATGGATGACTTCCCTCATGAAAAATCCTACTAATTCCTTTTGAATTGGTCGGAAGCGAGCGTCTGGACTAAGCTTCTTCCGCAAGTTATCCGTCGCCTTCCGCAAGCTATCCGACGCCTTCCGCTCAGAGGTGTGTCTCCGGATGTGCTCACAAACCTAGTACCCACATAGATTGGTCCCCGGTGGCTGCTTATCCACATTAAGTAACCTTCTAAATGCTAGCTCATGTTTGAATTCACCGACAATTTGTTCTGAGAATCGTCTCCAAACCCTACAGATCAAAGAAAATTAAATGAACAAGGGAGTTATTAGTTACTTGATATTAGGAAATGAACGAAAGAGGCCGATCGATATAGAGCGCAAATGATTGAAAATAATTACTTTTGCAACATTTTTCTCATGTCGGCCCAAAGCTTTGAATCCGAATTCATAGAGTCCATGATTAGAACTCTGGAGATGTGAAGTTCAATCATTAGCAGAATCCAGTGGAACCTGCAGACACGTTACATGCACAGTCATGCATAACTCATCGATTAGACATACCATGCATGCAGTAAACAAAAGAGAATTGGCATAAGAGAGAAACATTCATCCAAAATGGTAAGGAAATAGAATATGACTTTTGAGTTGATACTTTCTAAGAAACTTGTACAAGTCTTTCTCCATGTCTTCGGGCTGATTTTGTAACACATATCCATTAATGATATGTGGGTCAATGAACCCAACATCATGGATGTTTATTTTTTTTACATTCCCAAATCTTCAATCTGCATAATGGCGCACGCAACTCTATTAGACTCCTAGTGCAGAATAAGTAATTCTGCACCCCTATCGGTCGACCGAGCCGAACATCCATCTTCCTCCACGGAAACTTATGCTCACACGTCACCGACCTAATATTACGATCATTATTTTGTCCCGGGTGTTCTTTTCAGCTTCCACTAACCCCTCAGATAATTTCCAATCGCGGTGAGCGGTTGGAATTTGGAGTGACACCCGATGAAGCCGTGAGCGGTCGGCGGCGAGCTGGTGAGCGGCCTGGGGCCGGCGGCCGGCGCGAGTGTCAGGTGTGATTTGTGGGTATCTTCAGCTCCGTCATGGACGGCCTGCGGCCGGCGACCGTCGCGAGTGGCGAGTGGTCTCGGCGGGTGTCCTCGGATCGGGCGGCGTGAGCGGCGAGTGCCCTGTTGCTGTCCTCGGCTCCGTCCTGGTCGCCCGGCCGGATCTGCGGCGCCATGGTCAGGGGGACGAATCGAAGGCATTGGGCGTGATGAGCGGCGGTCGTCACTACGGGGGGCAACAACATCCTGCTCAGGTATTGCGGCTGGTGGGTGGCTACCGGCCGAATGGGCATCTTCGTCGGACAGCGCGGCCGGTGGTGGTTCAGGGCGGCGGCATCCCGGTGGTCCTGGGCGTTCTCAGCCCTGGCCCTGGCCCTGGCATGGGTCGTTTGACAGGGGGACTAAACTTGTCCAACCTGCCGTTCCCGTTCAAGATCTCTGAACCTCAGATGTTCCCGAAGGTTAGGTGTGAATACTTAATTTTTTCTGTAGGAGCAACTGAGCATGACGTTAAGTATTTTATTCGTCTCCTCCAGGTATTTTAACCAGTTCTTGGATATGGGGAATTAGTTCCACGCATGCTGCAATTGTGAGTGATCTGGTGTAGCTAGATCCAGTTCTTGTTTCTGTTCATGGTTAGGCATTTGAGGCACGTTCACACAATTATCACACAAGATCTGATGTAATATAGCATCCAGTATCCTAGTGTTTGTGTTGCTGCATGAGAAAGGGAACTGCTACATAATTTACACCTCCTCAGGTGTAGCAAGAGTGAACCTGGTTTGGGGATTAGAGGCCTGTTTTTTGCCGCTTCCTGTTCAATATTCGCCCCGTCTGCCTGTCAGTGGTTCTTATTCCAATTTATGCGAACATATGCATACCTTCTTACTTCCAAACATATATTAATGTGATTATTGTGCTAATCTTATGCGAAAGTGTTATTTGTTAAAGAAAAATTTAGGCTGCGCGTGGAGCATGCCAGTGGATTCGAGGAGGGGTTGTGCGTCATGTTACGGCCAGCAGGGTAATCAGCAACCTCATCTCTGTTGGAATCGAGAAGGCTGACTCGACGTCTCCCCGACATTGATCTCTGCGAGAAGCTGCCGAAATCAGTCGCCGACGGCCGACCTTAGCGCCACGAGATTCCTCAACATCTAGACCCGTCCAAGACACCGAGCAGCAGCCTTCAGGTGAGCTGGTGAGGTACCTTGGCGCCTCAGATGACCATCAAGCCGCTTTTGAATGGTCATTTTGATTCCATGCAAATGTTCAGCTGCAACATTACCCGGCAGAACTACATCAAATTTGATAGGCAGGTGATGATCCACAGTTCAGATGATATGCAGTACCTAGATGTGGGGACTTCTTTCAAAACATGCTAGCAGGTTGACACTCAACTGCAACGGGTAAGGCTCTGTTGTGATTAGTAATGGAAAGTGGTATTTAAAATCTTAATTGACCAATACCGTCGCTGATATTCATTAATTAAATCGGCCGACACTACTTCAACTAACATACATCTTTTCTCCCCTTTTCAAACAAATGTTAACATACAACTTGTTCTCTGGTTGCTTCCCATGGATATTGCTAGGATATTTGGGTGCCGCTGCTTGGAGCCAGTGCTCTCTCCAAATTCACACACTATTCTTGTTCCTTCTAGGTGTATTACTATGTAGTATCTTATTCCATTTTGGAGAATACTGGACCTACTACGTGTATTAACATCTTATGATGGATTTCTTTGCATCCATTATGTTCTTGCAGGTTTGGTGCACCCTTCATCATCATAGAATTCCTTCTAGGTTGCAGGATTGGATACTATTTGTCATCTTCGCTGAATTTGTGGTTTAATCCGCGCACATGCCAGTAGTAACAATATATAATAGGAATATTGCCAGCGTGCATCTCTTGTTATTGCCACTCTCTTACTTTTCAACAAATAACTCTACTCGCATATAGCATTTTTTAAGTCTGTCAACAGTACAGTTTAAAGGTCTTACAAATATGTCAACATATGGTTTTGGCAAAAGTGTGAAACATGCCTGATGCATATCCAAATCCAACTAAGAATTTCATGTGCTATTTTATAGCGCACTTTCAATATAATGAAATCAAATATACTTTGTTGTCCCTCAATGACTTCCACTATAGTAAATATTTAGGAGCTTCCCGTGCTCTTACTTTTTATTTGAATGGTGCTCTTACTTTTCTTATCAGACCTTCCAAGTACTTGTGTTGATTTTGATCAGACCTTCTAAGTATATGTGTTATGTACAATTTACAGGAGGAGGGTTTTGCAAGGGATTGTCTCTATGTTCTCTGGATAATATTGCAGATTAAGGAGGTATGGTCATTCATTTCTTTCAATGAAGCTCCAGGTTCTGGTTTGACTGATTACTGGGTCGAAGGTGATAGTTCTGGTTTGGCTGATTACTGGGTCGAAGGTTCTGGTTCTGGTTTGGCTAACAGCGGGAAGCACGGAACCAACATCATGCCTTGCTGTAATGTCCTTGTCGGAGGACCAGGAAGCTCTTCAGACAGGTTCCGAAGATGCAGTGCAATGGTTGATAGTGGAGCTCCTGTTCCTACCTATGGCCTTAAGCCTCAACTGGTAGAGGCGTCCAAGCCCTCCACTGGCGACTCCCGCGTTAATTCCTTTGTGCTGGAATCAGCCCCCGGGAAATTCTGTCCTGTACTGCTTCCCGGGGGAACAACTAGCTACGACAAAGCGCCATAGAAATTGATAGTGACTGTAAGAAGATGTAAATCTTGGAGAAAATAATGTGATTCTAGTCATTGCACGGAAGGAGGCAGTGAGCTAGCGTGCAAGGCAGTGACATGATTATAATTTTCAGCTGTCTCCCAGGTTATCTAAGTTAGGGAGCAATCGGTGGTGATTGATTTGAAGTAACTGTAATAATTGGCTCTAAAAGCCCTGTTTTGGAAATTGGAATGCCGTAATTTTTGTGGCAAACGAGTGGAAACTATGCAGTTAGCACACATATGATTGTGTTCGCCTAAATGTGATTATGTATTTTTCGTAAAAAATTATTAATCAGGCTCGTATTTTTGGTTGCGGTGTAAAATAAAGTGCTATGATTATGTGCTGGCTTCAATTCTCTTATGTCTAGCCCTAGTATTTTTACCTCACATGGAGAAGATGGTACGAGGCGTCAGCATCCAGCCTTTTTCCGTGACATCTCTTTTCTTATGTTGCATGCATGTATCTTACGCATGACCCAGTGAGACGTGGGGCAGTTGGTCGAGCCCATTTTCTTATGTCACATGCAATTTTCTTACTGCACGCCCCAGTGAGGCGTGGGGGCAGTTGGTCGAGCACATTTTCTTATGTCACATGCAATTTTCTTACGCGGGAAACTCTATTAGACACTCTGGGTGTAGAATAACTTATTTTGCACCTAGGTCGGTGACCAGGCAGGTTACGCTAACCTGTTGCGACCGAACCCATTTTATCCATGGTACTCAGCCAACGTAATTTTTCTTTTCCATTTACATTGACGGTTCATCTCTTTTGTGGTCGTGGCTAATGGGGCTACAAAGTAACATTACCATCGTTAATCCCGTGCGTGCGTGCGGTTGCAGAGGAGCTATTTTCATCAGGTGGAGGCAAGCGGGGGAGCGATTGCGGCCGGCGGCGAGCGGTTGCAGCTCGATTTGCGGCTGTCGGCGAGGGCTGCAGGTGGGGACCGGATGGCAGGCTGCGAGCGGTAAGCGGCGGTAGTCCTCAAGGGAGTTGTTGTGTCCGGCGGCGGGTGGCCTCAGATCCAAGCGGCGAGTAGGTCATTTCGTTGGCCGGCGGTAGTGTCGAGGCGGACGGACCGCGCACAGGACTAAAGGTGGGAGAAGTGGTCTTGCCTGACATCACGGCTATCCTAGTGGTATTCTGACTGCTGCCTGTCGTTCCTCACGGGCCGTTCGCCTTCTGACGTCCCCGTCGCCCCGCTCCCCCTCCGGCTGATCCTCGCTGCAGATCTGCGCTGTTGTCCGCCTCCTGCCGTTCCCCACAGGTGCCACAACCCGCTGGTTTGTCCCCGCTGCAGCCCCCTGCTTCCACGGTTGTACTTTCGCGATTTGCTTGCTAGCTGGACTCCTTCTATTGATTGATTGGCTTGCTAGCTAGCTTACCATGCTGACATGATGTTGTTCGGTGCGTTCCATAAACTAGGATTTAACTCGCATGAATTTGCTCACCGTCATGAATATGTATGTTACCTATTTGTTAGATTTATGTTTATTTTAGAAATAGCAACGATCCAATTTAATAGATCAAGAAGGCCCCAAATGAAGGCACACCAATCCAATTAACACATAGGTTAAGAATAATGACATATACCGTAGTGACTTCACAAGATTAAAATTATTGCATGAAGCTTTTACCTTTGTTGCATGATCTTTTCTGTTTAGAATTATCGTTCTAGAAATTTTGTTGTTGCTGATATAATATAAATTCGTTTCCGCTCGAAGATGGCTATGATACAACCGAGTAGCTAGATCCAGTTGCAAGTACTCTTGTTTCTGTTCATGGTTAGGTATTGGGGGGCACATTCACGGAATTATCACACCAGCTCTGCTGTAATATTTCAATGGATCCTAGTGTTTGTGTTGATGCCTGAGAAAGGAGGTTGCTAAATGTGGCACAGAATTAGCACTTTCTCCAGTAAAGGAAGAGTGACGTTGGCGTGGGGATTAGAGGCCTGTTTTTGCTGCTTCGTGTTCAATATCCATGCCTTGTGGTTGTGAGTGTTTTTTATTCCAGGTTAATGTTTGTGCGATGTGACAGTGGAGGGATTAGTCCGGTGATTCGATTTATCTTGCCGTACTCCACTTGGCCTCATCAGTATTCTGTTTTGATTCTGATATAGGCCCTTCTTGCTTCCAAACAGATTCGTGGCTGAGCGGGTTGCCCTGCGTGCAGTGTCACGGTTCACCTCATCATTTGGCGGCAGCGAACAGAAGCATCCAATAGGACAAACGGTGGGTGCAGCATCGTGGCTGGCGAGTGGCGAACTGCATCATCCTAGTGGCAGCACCACCGCTAACAATCTTGTGAAGTCATGCCTCTTTGTGTCTAATTACTTCTTGATAATTTTATCGGTCAAATCTTGGAGGTAGGAGAGACATTGAAGGTGCTTGAAATGTTTTTGTTCCCAGGATTGAGACGGAAGCCACCATGCCGCTGGCTGCGAAAGCAGCGGCTCGTCCTTGTAAGCTCATTATCAGTTGGGATCAAGTAGGGTGGCCTCCACTCAATCTCGTTCGCCACCAGCACCCGAGGTCTCAGACCTCTACTAGTCGCTGAAAACAACTGCGGCCTCTGTACCTGACCCCCTTACCCAACCAGCAGAACCTCGTCCAAGTTCTCCCCCTTCGGATGCCTGAAGGTGATTCCAAAAATTCATTCTTCTATGACCTTGTTTACTTATAATCAGTCTGGCATAATATGTCGGGAGATTATCTTACAAACCTTGTAAGCTTAATTGGCTTTTACTCTGCATGTAAACTTGAAAAAAAAATCTTTGTTCAGCACTGCATTGTCAGTTAGCACGCCATCTAAACCCAAGTCGGAATTTTTGGTGGAATACATCCTATACCCTAGCTGGTGGTGATGTGTATGAAGTAAGGACTAGAACCAACCAAAATATTCTATGTAACCTTTATTCTAGCTCCATCAAGTATTTTTTTTCCGTGAACATTGTCTTGTGGCATCGGTTATGCATTTTTTTTAACCTGAAACATACATCTTCTTTTTAGGCATATGATCATTTTCTTTTGTGTGCTCCATTTTGTTAAACGTAGTTTTTAAATTTACTTATCCCTTCATATCGTTTTTCTTAGCAAACCTTTTGGGATGCCTATGTAATATTATCTTCCATTCCAGGTGGCCACAGCAAGATACTCACAATTGAGACAAGAAATGTCTGGCAATTTCACAGACCATGGCAATATTGTACGTACCTGGTCATTTATTTGGTCAACACCCCTAGTACTTTGTGCTAATTAAATATTCATGTTAATGCAGCAATAAGCACACATGCATTCCCTTCCGGGTTACTGGTATATAGATAAACGAAAAACATGCACAAGCTGCTCAGGAATACCTCAGTAACCTTCTTAAGGTAATTAGAGCCCACTCAAGCAATCAGTTATTCAGGTCTGATGTCAAGTGGCTTAGATGGAATCGCAAAAAAAAAGTGGCTTAGATGGTAGGGCGAGATAGTTATCCCGAGTTAATTTCATTTTACTATAATAACCTGATGCAAATTTCAGAATAGCAGGCTCTGGTTGCAACAATATTATGCAATGGCAATATAGAGATAGTGATCGCATTTGAACTACTGCGCAGTCAAGATCGATTTACATGTATTCATGAATTCTCCACCTCCCTTTAATTTAAACCATTAGGTTTTCTTGTCTGCTCTATTTGTTCTGCTTACCTGAGTTAGTACATGTGTTACAGCACGCATAGGATATATTAGATTGTAGCAAAAAATTGGATTAGCTGGTATATGCTGGCCACTAGCTGTTTTCCATATTGTGCGAGAGGGAGCTGATATATCAGTGTTATTTCCGTTTATGTTTTCCGCTTATGTAGTTGTGTGGCCTGAGCTCCTTATTGCTGGGAACTACCTTTTCGTGGCAAATTGTGGAGGTAAAAGTTGTACTCCAGGTAAATAGGAAGCACTACGATAATTTTTCTGCTCCACAGCTGATGAAGTCTATTTTATTGTCGTAAGTTAATTCTTATGCAGGTTATTATCATCGAGTTCCTTTTCAAGTTCACTTCAGTAGTCACGCTAATCTGGCATTGGCAGATGTATGTTCGTACCAAATGGTCTTTGCTCATTGTAGGTGAAATTATCCTATACTAATAAAGTATAATGGATCTTTGTATGCTTATAAGATTTGACTTACCTTAATTAAAGATGAAGTTGTTGCAGCAAAGTTTTTTGAAGTTTCAGCTTTAAAATATTTTAGGTACGTGAAGGTAAATATTTTTTCAAGTGTAGCTGGCCATTGGCACGCTTGGGAAAGCACACCGCTGATACATGTTGTCTTGTTGGATATGCAAGAAGCAGGCTGCATATCTTCCCATCCGCTGAACATCCAATGAAGTTTATATAAAGTCGGCATCGATGGCATTATGTAGTTTCTTTGGTGAAAGTTTACTATGCTTCATGCATGAGCTATGATCTTCTCTGATGCATGTAAATTGTGCATACAGTAGGATTGAATGTAAATTCTGGGTATATATGTGTATTCCTTTCTCAGTAAATCTCTCGTATGGAGTAATTTGTAAGTTGCTACTCCCTCCGTTCCAAAATGCTTGACTTCCATTTGTCAAAATATAGATGTATTTAGACATGTTTTAGTGTAAACGATGCATCCATAGTTTGAGAAATAAAATTCAACTATTTTGGAACGGAGAGCGTAGATTTTTAATACACGGTACCTTCGTAATTTTTTGGTGCTTTTAGGTCATGGCGTGAGTTTGCAGGCAGACTAAGCCTTATGGGACTTTCTTAAGGTGTAATAATTCTGGAAAATGTTTACAAGCACATCAGTGTTATCACATACGAATATTCTATCACTTCTTATGAGCTTGTCCGCCAAAAAAAAAAAAAACTTGCGTTGTTGGGTGACTGAATGACTCGAGCGGGATGAAATGGTGGAAATAATAGACGTGTTTATGTTTTACGTCGCCTTCAGATTTCTTACGTCAAGTATCAACTGTGAGGCAAGAGATTTCTTACGTCAACTGTCAGGTAAGAAACACATCATAACACAAATACCCGACACGGGCCCAGGAACGTGGGCTGAATCGGGATGACATGGGTTTCTAGCTACGTTGGCCCCAATTTTCTTACGTCGCATCTCACATTTTTTTTTACATCTCATGCGATCCTCTGTAACATCCATAAACATATTGTTTGCCAGCCCATGTTATAAAATGCTTGTACCAACGTAGCCGATTTCGTATTTGTGGTGCTAGACTCTCTTCCTGCGCAGGCTCGACGAGAGGCCCATTCCGCACATATTGTAATGCTATCTCACTTACTCGCACATCCTCAAGGGCTAACAAGGCACGAAGAGTCAAACCCATCTCGGACGCTTGATTTATGGCACTCGCTACAGTCAATCCATATGCTGCCGCAGCTGCTATGATCTCGGGGTCCTCTTCCGGACCGGGTTTCACTATGAGCGGGGGGATCGATTGTTTATTCTGCATCCCGAGCTGGTCAACTTGTTTCCCGTTTTTTTACTTTTTTCTTTCTCCTCCTTCAATATTTCTGCTTGCCTACGAAGTTCACGTTCATAATCGTCAGGCATATTCAGCTCGGCTTGGGACGGTGTCGTCAAAAAATCCGTAGCCCACTTCTTTTGCTTCTCAGTGAATACTTGCTTGGGCTCAGGCTCTTTTATCGCCTTCATATCCGCCTTCCATTTCTCATAATGAGCAGCCGCGGCCAATTTGGTTTCAGCTTCACTAAGTTCCCAAGGCCTTGGGAGGAGAGGCTTCAGTGATGGCTCCGGTACCGTTGTGGTCTTAGGTACATAAGGGTCCGGATTAATAGTCCAAGAACGGGTTTCCTTGTTGTCCGCCTGCTTCTGCTTCTTCACTGGAGGTGGATTGGGGGGCATCGTACCCGCCGGAGGAGGATTGGGGGGGGGGGGCGTCGTACCCGCCGGAGGAGGATTTGGGGGCGGCGGCTGCTTACCCGCCGGAGGTTGTGGATCGGGGGACGGCGTCGAATGGCGTGAAGGAGGTGTAGGTGAACCACCACCACCACCACCACCACCATCGGAGGGGGGGGGGGGGGGGGTGGACTTGTTAGCCTTGGCGCCTCGCCTGGAAACACTATGTACTTCTTTTTCCATAGAATGATCTGGTGCTTGACATCTCCAAGTCTTCTCTCCCCTTCGGGTGTAGCTTTGTCAATCTCCAGGTCCTCAAACTCTTGGACCATGTCTTCCACCGTGACACGAGCATAGCCATATGCAATGAGTTTGTTGTGGTGGAGTGCTCCAGGTGTACAGGGTAAAGCACTTCCGGTAGCTACCTTCGTGGAAACGTTCCCCACGGGATAATGCAGATCACATTCTTTCATCTCCTTTACATCATCCACGGGGTAGTGAGCCTCCGGTGCACGAATCCCGATCGTCGGTGCATTAGCACCAGGCGGGGCATCCGTGGAAGCCATGATGCTTCTCCGCTGCTGGCTTCCGAGATCCGCTTCATGATCTTCATGCGGCCCTGCAGCCGATTTTTCTTTTGCTAGTTCATACACGATCTGCTTCAGCTCATGGAGTTCCGATGCAAACTTCGCCAAAAGATCTGCATCCCGGTCCGTCATTCTCTTACGGCTTCTGTAACAGTACGGGTCATTGTCCTGGGAAAACCCTACTTTCCACGGAATTCTGCCTTTGCCTCGTACATGTCCTCCGTGTTCATCATTCCCGAGGGCTGTTGTCAGTGCGTCTTTCTCTCTGTTGAACTTGATCAAGCCCTCTTGAGCTTGGGTCATTGCGTCAATAAGGGCTGGGGTGGGAGTAAACTTTTTCTTCCGGTGAACACACACACCTGTCTCCGGGTCTAGCGATCCCCCATGCCCCTACCACCATCTTTTGGCCCTTGGGTCCCATCCCTCTGTACCTAGAGGGATTCCTCGCACCCTCAGGCCCTCCTCCATCTTCTCCCACTTAGGCTCCGAAAGGCGGTATCCTCCTGGCCCCATAATATGATGGTACTGTTTCTTACCCGCATTAACCTTATTTTTTTTCGGTATAGTTCCGGAATGCTTCGGCCATCTTCTGAAGAGCGAACTCTTTGACTAGCCTCCTCCTCTCACGTCCACCCGAAATCTCGTTACCGAATTCATCGACTTTGTTGTATTCCGGAGGTAGAATGAAATGTTTCATAAGCTTTCTCCAGCAATGCTTTTTCTTTCTCTTGTCGACAAAACTGAAACCAAGAGGTGCCTTCTTTGGCTCCTTCCATTCCTGGACGGTGATCGGGACGTTGTCTCTAACAACGACTATGCATTGGTTGATAAACTTTATGGTGTGCTGTAGGGGCTTTTCGGTTGCACCGACTAATTCGATGGTATATGTTTCTCCTGGTTTCATCGCCTTGGATTTGCCACGCTTTGTCGTACTCGATCCGGCCGAGGGCTAAAAAAAGAAAGAGAGTCGCGCGCGTTAATACATATGTATTCACATTTCAGTAAGTTTGTATCACGAGAGGCTCAATGTATATATATATACCTCGCCGGAGGTGGTTGCTACTTGCAATTCGAGATTGTCGTTTGTCGACGGTTGACCTCCGTTGACAATGTCCGTTCCTTCACCTTCTTGATCATCGACAATGTCTGTTCCACCGTCAAGGTTCAGAAAAGAAGAGACTACATCCTCTCACTAGTGGAAACAGGGCCTTTTGTCCCGGGTCGTAAGGGCCAGTTGTCCCGGTTGTGCAACCGGGATGGGCTAGCCGGGACAAATGGCCCTCCCCCATTGGTCCCGGTTGTGCCAGGACCCGGGATGGTAAGGCTGGCCCACGTGGCGACTCTGGGCCAGGGACGGCGAGGGAGTTCGTCCCGGTTCGTTTTAGGGACCGGGATGGATGCCTTCTTAAAAAAAAATATATTCCGCCCATTTTCCCTGCCGCGGCAGGGTTTTTTTTTTGGTTCGTTTTTTTTTTGCTCCTGCCTCGCAATCGCCAACCGGCCTCCCCTTCCCCAACCGCGTCCAGGCCCACATTTTTGGTCAAAAAGGGCCCACTGGCCCGCGTCTTTTATTATCTTCGGTCAACGCCTCGCGGGGCCACTGGCCAGCGGCCTAGTGGCTGGCCTTCCCGGTCCCTTAAATTAAGACCACGGACGGTCAAAGGGCCCACTGCTGCCTCGTCTTCCCGCCCCTCCACTTCCCCACGCGCGCGTGGCCAGCTGCAACCGCCGCACGCCTCGGCTCCCGCCCCACATTCATGGCCGCCTGCAACCGGCGCCACGTTCCGGCCGCCGGTTGGCATGCCAGCCCCCCGGGTCCTTTTTAAAGGGCCACCGCCGCCCGTACAACCCATCCACCCCGGCCGCGTCCCAGCCAAAGGAACCCTAGCCGCCATGTCGTCCCGCTGGTTCGGCAAGCGTCCCCGAAACGACCACGAATCCGGCTCCTCGAGCGGCGCCGGCCAGAGGGGCTCCGGCGTCCCACCCCCGCCGGCGGAGGCCTTTAGCTTCGGCCCTGGCGGTGTTCGCATCGGCGGGGCGCCGCACGTCCCCGCGCCACCTCCGGCGGCACGCCCGCCGCCTCGCGCTGCGCCCAAGGGCAAGCGCTTCCGGCGGTACATCCGGAAGGAGGAGGCCGAGTGGCATTGGGACCACGCCACGCCGGTCTTCTGGCCGGACGTCCACCTCCCGGAGGGGTGGCACCTCAACCCCCAACGCATCCCCGTGCCGCCGGCCCCGACCAACGAGGCCGCGCTCGAGGAGATCGACCGCCGCCGCCGCCTCCTGCCGGCCCACCTCCTCAGGGAGCGCGCGTACGCGCGCAGCTCCCCCTACTGGGCCACCTGGTTCCAGCAGGAGCACGAGCAGCGCCGGCGCTCCTTCATCCCTGTCCCCCACGAGGAGGTGAACGTGGAGGACTACCCCGCGCCACCGCCCGGCCGGGAGAAGGAGCTGTGGCTCGTCGAGGATATCGAGGACTTCTCCGAGGAGGAGGACCCCGAGCTCCGGGCCAGCTTGGAGGAGGCCTGCGAGGCCTCCCGCCGCACCCTCATCGAGGATGAGGTCAGGCGGTGGGAGCGGGTCGTGGCCGCCGCCGACGCCAACGCCATGCCGCCGCCCCCGCCCCCTACCGAGCCTACCCCCTGGTGGCACGCGTTGTACGCCGAGTGGGAGGCGTCCGAGGACCAGCCGCCGCCGCAGCCGCTCCCCCCGGCCTGGAGTACGGCATGTCCTGGGCCTGGACCGGGGGCGTCTGGTCGCCAGAGGAGCTGCCCCCGCCACCGCCGCTGCAGCAGGAGCTGCCCCCGCCACCGCCGCTGCAGCAGGAGGTGCTGCCCCCGCCACCGCCGTACGCGCCCCCGATGCCTCCGAAGCCACCGGCGGGCCCGCCCCAGCTGCCTGCCCACCTGTGGCAGGCACCCCCCTACCAGTGCATCTCCTCCGACGAGGAGGACTAGGCCGGCGCCCCTACCCCCGCTAATATATTAGGACCCCCCAAGAAACGGCCGGCCGCCTGTGGCCGCGCCGCTGCCCCTAGATGTAAGCACGGCCGGCGGCCTGTGGCCGCGCTGCCCCCTATGTAAGCACGGCCTCCGGGCCTTTTTAATATATGTTTGTGTCGACAAAAAACGCGTCCCTAGTCCAACCCCGCCGGCGGAACCAGCGCCGGCGGGATCTTCCTACTCATTCCCGCTGCCGGCAGGGCTTCGCCAAGCCATCTCCGTTGTCCTGGTTGGTCGCTCGGCCTGGAGAGAGGGCCGAGATATTTATACAACCAGGCCTCTAGTCCCGGCCCGTTCCACCAACCGGGACTAGAGCCCCTTTGGTCCCGGTTGGTACCACGGGCCGGGACCAAAAACATATTTCGAATTTTGGGGGTGGCACACTGCGCGCCCAAAAGTTTTTAGCGCCAAAATTTGAAAATTGTTATGTTTGCACATTAACAACTTCTATATACTTTCGAATTTTACAAAAATTCCAACATGAAAAATACTAGAATTTGCATAACTAATTTAAATCCATTTTTCGTTTAACTAAATAATTTTTCTAACTATTGAAACTATTAATTATTTTACCATTTGTATATAATTTGAATATAAAAATGTTATAATTTTTGTTTTCTCTCGTGATCTTCCGAGTTAGTCCAGAGCATACAAGGCATCCCGGGTGATTTATATAAAGTTCGACAAAGCGAGTTGTACCTTATAGGAGCCGTTGCTGTCGCGCTTTCCTCTCCTCTGCTCGTCCGTCGTCGCCGTCGCGCTCCCCTCCGCCTTCAACATTTGGGATCATCGTTGTTCAGTTAGACGTTTCTCCTCCAAAAATTTATCATATCTGTTAAAGAAGTACCGAAGCTCTATTTCTGTTTTAAGGATATCTGTCAGGATGGTATCCCTGCTATCACTTCGAAGAGTGCCTGCAATATCTGCGCAGAATATATGACACCCATAAGGCAAAGCCCATTTTTCTCTATCCTCATACAATCTACTTAGCCACTCGTTATCCTTCAGATTGTACTTCGCCAAGCCCATTTTTCTCGATGTAAAGCAGTCAGTCAAAACTGTTTTCGGCTGTTTATGCTGGTTAACTCCAATGAATAACAATAGAGGCCTGCCATAATCACTTGTTCTATACCGTGTGTAAACACATACTACATCTCCAAAGTAGTTATAATCCTGCAATATCTGTCAGGATGGTATCCGTACTATCACTTCGAAGTGTTCCTGCAATATCTGCCTACAGTTATCTCATACTCGGATATGGGTCATAGTTGTCAGCTTTTTACCGGTCAATACAAAATACTGATCAAACAGAACTATATGATCATGTATTCCACGCTTATTATTACACATCACCAACAGACGGAGGAGAGAGAAACAGAAAAGTGGGTGGGTGTGCCGCTGGTTGGAATAATAATGAAGTCAGGGTGGTCATAGTTGTCAAGCACTCAATGCTTGCCAGCTTTTGACCGATCAATACAAATTATTGGTCAAACTTGCACCTACTCCATTCATAATCACATAATATGTATAAATATCATTTTGGCTAACAAAATCTCGTTCATACTGCGTTATAATAACTATGATCATGTATTCCACGTTTATTATTACACATCACCAACAACATCCCTATCTAGTCTTCTGAATTTTCTTCGTGTCCCTTGCTTATGATCGCTTCGGCCGTAACCATGGAGCATCTTCATTATTTAACGGGATGGTGGGGTCAGCTTTCACTTTGAAGGGTGGAATTTCAACAAACTTATTATAATCTTCTGACATGTCTGTCGTGTCCTCGATTCCCATGATGTTTCTTTTCCCTGAGAGAACTATGTGACGCTTCGGCTCATCGTATGATGAATTTGTTTCCTTATTTTTTCTTTTCTTCGGTCTGGAAGACATGTCCTTCACATAGAAGACCTGAGCCACATCATTGGCTAGGACGAATGGTTCGTCATTGTAACCAATATTGTTGAGATCCACTGTTGTCATTCCATAAAGCGGGTCTACCTTTACCCCTTCTCCATTCAGGTTGACCCATTTGCACTTGAACAAAGGGACCTTAAAAGAAGGTCCATAGTCAAGTTCCCATATCTCCTCTATGTAACCATAGTATGTGTCATTTTTTCCATTCTCGTTTGTTGTATCAAAGCGGACACCACTGTTTTGGTTGGTGCTCTTCTTATCTTGGGAGCTCGTGTAAAATGTATTCCCATTTATCTCGTACCCTTGAAAACTCCCAATAGTCGAAGATGGTGACCCTGCCAACATGTATAGCTGATCTTCAACAGTGGTGTCATTTATAAGACGTGTTTGCAACCAACTTCCGAAAGTCTCCATGTGTTCGCATTTAATCCATGAGTCATCCTTCCCCGGGTTTGCAAACCGTACAATATTCTTGTGTTCCTCGAGATACGTATCCATGAACATAGAATTTTGTAGAACTGTGTAGTGTGCTTTGGTCAAAGAATGCCCGTCCCTAGGTATCATTGTTTTCTTTCCCAACGTTCCTTTTCCCCTCAGTCTCCCCTCATGCCGCGATTCAGAAACACCAATTGTCTTAAGGTCAGGAATAAAGTCAACACAGAACCCAATGACCTCCTCTGTTCCATAGCCCTTCGAGATGCTTCCTTCTGGCCTAGCACGGTTATGAACATATTTCTTCAAGACTCCCATGAACCTCTCAAAGGGGAACATATTGTGTAGAAATACCGGACCAAGAATATGAATCTCTTCACATAGGTGAACCAGGAGATGAGTCATAATGTTGAAGAAGGATGGTGGGAACACCAACTCAAAACTAACAAGACACTGGACCACATCCCTCTGTAATCTTGTCAGACTTTCTGGATCGATTACCTTCTGAGATATTGCGTTCATGAATGCACATAGCTTCACAATGGGTACTCGAACATTTTCCGGTAGAAGCCCCCTCAATGCAATCGAAAGCAACTGCGTCATAATCACGTGGCAGTCATGAGACTTCAGGTTATGGAATTTTTTCTCTGCCATGTTTATTATCCCCTTTATATTCGACGAGAAGCCAGACAGAACCTTGATACTGTAAAGGACTTCAAAGAATATTTCCTTCTCTGCTTTAGTAAGAGCGTAGCTGCTTAAGTAATGGCGCCTATCTGTGTGCTTGTTGCTTGGGTCTTTCATACGTTGCTGGTCCTCCCGTGCTTCTGGCGTATCTTTGGACTTCCCATACACGCCCAGGAAGCATAGCAGATTGACACAAAGATTCTTTGTCACGTGCATCACGTCGATCGAAGACCGTACCTCTAAAACTTTCCAATAGGGTAGCTCCCAAAATATAGATTTCTTCTTCCACATGGGTGCGCGCTTATCAGGGCCGTACGGAACTGGTTGGCTGCCAGCAGCCTTACCAAAGATTACTTCTAGGTCCTTGACCATATCGAATATATCATTACCACTACGCAGCTCAGGCTTCTTCCGGTTATCTGCCTCACCTCTGAAATGCTTCCCTCCTTTCTTTCTTACGGGATGCTTGATCGGAAGAAATCTACGATGCCCCAGGTATACAACCTTTTTACATTTATCAAAAAAACAATGTCAGTATTATCTAAACAGTGTGTGCATGCATTGTATCCCTTGTTTGTATGTCCAGAAATGTTACTAAGAGCAGGCCAATCATTGATGGTTACGAAAAGCAATGCCCGTAGGTCAAATGGCTTTTGTTCGTTCTCATCCCACACACGTACACCTGGTTTGCCCCACAATTGTAAGAGTTCTTCCACTAATGGCCTTAGATACACATCAATGTCGTTGCCAGGCTGCCTCGGGCCTTGGATGAGAACTGGCATCATATTGAACTTGCGCTTCATGTACAACCAAGGAGGAAGGTTGTACATACATAGAGTTACAGGCCAAGTGCTATGACTGGAGCTCTGCTCCCCAAAAGGATTAAAGCCATCTGTACTTAGACCAAACCATAAGTTTCTCGCCTCTCCTGCAAAGTCTGGGAAGTCTCTCTCGATCTTTCTCCACTGCGATCCATCGGCGGGGTGCCTTAACTTTCCGTCTTTCTTACGGTCTTCTTTATGCCATCGCAACAACCTAGCATGCTCTTTGTTTCTAAACAGACGTTTCAGCCGTGGTATTATAGGAGCATACCACATCACCTTAGCAGGAACCCTCTTACGCGGGGGCTCGCCGTCAACATCACCAGGGTCATCTGCTCTGATCTTATACCGAAGTGCAGTGCATATCGGACATTCATCCAAATTCTCGTACTTCTCACCGCGGAAGAGGATGCAGTCATTAATGCATGCATGTATCTTCTGCACATCTAATCCTAGAGGACAGAGAGCTTTCTTTGCTTCGTACGTACTCTCAGGCAATTCGTTATCCTTTGGAAGTTTTGGCTTCATTAGTTGAAGTAAATTCTCAAATGCCTTGTCAGTCACACCGTTCTGTGCCTTCCATTTCAGCAACTCCAGTGTGGTACCGAGCTTTGTGCTACCATCTTCGCAATTTGGGTACAACAATTTTTTGTGATCCTGTAACATGTTGTCCAGCTTCAACCTCTCCAATTTGTTTTCACAGTCTTCCCTTGCATCAGCAATAACTCGGCCAAGATCATCATCGGGCTCTTCTGATGCCTGTTCTTGATCACCTCCTTCTTCTCCATTCTCTTCCATTGCAGTATCGTCGTATTCAGGGAACAAAGGATCTTCTTATTCTTCTTCTTCTTCATCGTCTTCCATCACAACCCCTCTTTCTCCATGCTTTGTCCAGCAATTATAGCTGGGCATGAAACCTCTCCGAAGTAGATGGCCGTGAAGGATTCTCTCGGAAGAGTGCTCTCTGACGTTCCGACAATCAACACATGGGCAACACATGAAGCCATTATCTTTGTTTGCCTGAGCTACAGCAAGAAATGCATTCAGGCCTGCCATATACTCGGAAGTGCGTCGGTCACCATACATCCATCGCTGCCGTGCATCCAGCTGCATCGTATAATTAAGTTTATCAAAATACATTACAATAACATATTAATACGACAAATACTACTTTTTTATGTATCAGTTACAGATGAAAAAGATAAGTTTGTTAACCTCGGTTGAAGATACCATTTTCAGTGAGCTGATGTGCGGCTCGGAAATTTCGTCGAACACCTCGTGTGTATAGTAAAATAAAACACACTAACACCACACTCTCTCACACCTCCAAGCAAAAAAAAAAGATGGAAGGGGGAGGGGCTGGGGCAGTATATATAGGGGAAGGGGGCATTGGTCCCGGTTCGTGGACTGAACCGGGACAAATGTTCATGCGCGTGCCACGTGGCATGTGGCTAGGCATTGGTCCCGGTCCGTGGCACGAGCCGGGACCGATATGTCCCCCACGAACCGGGACCAATGCCCCCAGGCGATTCCTGTTGCCCCGGGCGCACGAACCGGGACCAAAGCATGGCATTTGTCCCGGATTCGGTTGCAACCGGGACAGCTGCCCCCTGGCCCCCTGGACGAGAGGGGTTGTTTCTACTAGTGTCTTCTTGCTCATCTTCTGAGCCCGGCACATAAGGAATCTTGTTGTTTATGATGCCCATTAAATAACCTTCAGCCTCCGGATCCCTAAGCGGCTCGGCTCTATCGTCTGCCATATGTCACTCCTAAAGACATGCATGTAGTAAAAATTAATTAAGTATAAAGGAATTAAAAAATAAGATTAAGGGGACATAGAGGAGGAGCAGCGACAGTTGTACGGTTTTAGGGAGCCGCTCGGGGGCAGAGGGGGTTTAGGGGGTACGGTATAGAGGAGGACCAAATATTGGTACTTAATAATTTTTCTACTTAATAGTACTAGTATTGACGGTGATTTTTTAGTAGAAATGATACTTAGCAAATATTAGTACAAATATTTTACTTAGTGAAATGACCGTACTTTTTTTTTGACTTAGGAATATATATTTAGGGTTCTACGCCGTGAACGATAAACACCGGAGGGGGAGAAAACCATATTCTAGAGGCGTGACCAAGATTAATTGCTCAAATGACTTGGAGAACCCCATAGATAGGTTGCATTTGTTTCACTGATCATTTTGGTATATTACACTTAATTTTCTAATTTTATTGAATTAAAACTTAATATTTAATTTTTGGAGTTATAATTCTTAAAACATCGTTTTATTCTCTATTTTCTATAGCAGAGGGACTTAGTTGTAATTCTTAAAACAATCAGGGGGTATCAATTTTTTTTGTTTCTTTTCTCCTTTCTTCTTCCTCTGCTAGAAGTCAGAGGAGAAGAAAGACCGTGGCAGCACCTCCATGGCCACCTCCTGCTTGTGTGCCTCCTCGTAGAGGATAAGGGAGGCAAGACGCCGTGCCTCTCTTCGCTTCTCATCTCCCTCTTTGCCCAACATAGTACCGAAACCCTAACCTAACCATACTGGCACCGGTAACCGCCGTCGTTTCCGGCTTTCCCGTGAAGAAACGAGGCCATCCAGGAACCGCCATCGTCTCCTCTACCCCTCAAGCACGCACGGGAGCTGTGAAGCCCTGGACCAACCAAATCGAGGGCGAAATCGGGCGCACGCGACGGCGGGAACCTACCGGAGACGAGGGCGGTGCGGAGAAGACGAGGGCGGCGCGGAGAAGACGAGGGATGCGTTTGGTCCTTAGAAGATCTCGGGGCAGCGCGAATATATAGGGCAAGCCTTTAGTCCCGGCTGGGGACACCAACCGGGACCAAAGGGGTACCTTTAGTCGCGGTTGGTGTCATGAACCGCGACTAAAGGTTTTTTCGCGGCGTTTTCGTTCCCGCGCGGAAAGAGCCTTTAGTCGCGGTTCGTGACACGAACCGCGACTAAAGGTGCCTTTTCAAATAATATTCGTTTTAAAATCTTAAAAATACAAATAATATATCAAACAATTCAGAAAAATAAAACTAATTCATTTTAAAATCTTAAAAATCTTTATCTTTACCTAATAATAAATTCATTCATTAAGGCTTCTTGCGAAATTTTCGTCCGTTTTCTTTGTACCCCTGTTTTCCAACCTAATTACGTCCACTGCCACCGTTTTAAGTAAAAAAAAGAAAACGTTTCGCTTATTGAAGGAACCGAAGAACAAACGGAGCCATTTGCCAACGCGATGCGGGGCAGGCCGGCCGCCGGCGACCAGCATCGAGCGGGCCGTTGGGACGAAGCACAACAAACGGCAAACGTCACGCGGCCCGGCGCCTCGGCGTGCTGCTAGGAGGAGCGGACGGCGGTAGACAAAGGAAGAATAGGGCAGCGGCGGGCGATGCGCGGCGGGCCGGTGACGGACATCGACAGGGCCGCTGGGACGAGGCAGAGAAAACAGCCAACGTCACGCCCGACGCCACGGCGCGCGGACGAAAGTGGACGAATAATACTGCAGTGGCGGGGCCTCCGGTGGTGGCTGCAGTGGAAGAAGCCTGGTTGGTTCCCCACGACCGACCGCGTATCACCTTCCCCGCGCTTCAAGCCTCCAGCCGCATCTATCCCGCTCACCCGCCCTCCTCAAAGACTGTCTGCCGCCTCGAATTCCTAGCTCTATCATCGCTCATCTCATCACCTTCCTCTCCTCAAAGCTAGAAGGGGGTCAAGGGGGCACGAGTAGAACGACTGAGCGAGGGAGGGAGGGAGATGCCATGGAGAAGGAACCTCGTCGTTGACGGCGCGCTCTCGCATCTGCCTCTTGCAGCGGTTGCCGATGCTCTGCAGGTGACAAGGACAGATCCGTGTGACAGAGCATGTTCGATTTTCTCTTTCTTGAATCCGAACTATTTGTTTTCCCACGCTTGAGATTTTCCCACACTGTTCTGCACTGAATTCTGATGGGATCTGTCTTGAATCGGCTAGCCAAATTTGCCACTTTTTTGCTCTGTTCGGATCAACTGCTGCTGAAGAAAGTTGAGGACGGTGTTTCTCCTGAATATTTTCAGCTACACGTGGCCACGCTCCGCCGTTCTGCCGCACATTCGCTAACGGACCAGGAGAAAGTAGGTCCCTGCCAGCACAATCAAGAATTTGGCAGCATATGTCGTTTTAATCCGCTTGCTTGATTTAATGACAACAAAGGACGCAGGCTTCTGTAATTCTGTCATGCAGCTTCGTGGAGTATAGTTTTTTTTTATTGATGTCCTTGATTTGTTATTGTGTCCTGCTGATTGGTAGGCTTGGCCTACTGTTTATTTTTTGACTCAGCTTTGACACTGCTTTGAAGTGGGCAGAATGGAACTGGTTTGATTTGGGATCAGAAATTAGAAGCCGAATAAAGGGAAAAGGACAACCGTGTTACTTTATTTCCTATGAATACACACAAAAAATAGGTCATAAGATGTAATATGCTTTTAGAGTGTCCTGTTTGCATTCTTGCATTCTGTGAGTCCGCCTCTGGTGGCAGTTATTCTACTATCACAATCTGGGCATATCTTTTCCTCTATGAAGATTGATCGTAGACAATTTTCATTTGTTTTGGCATGTATTAATTATATAATGACATCATATATTTTTATGAACCGACTTCCATGTTTTTGCTTTATTCATTTCTAGCTTATTTTATGCTCCTAAACTGTCATATGTTTTTAGTATGAATTACGTAACACTTGAATCAACCCATAGCAAGGCAAGGACATATTTCGCGGTCTTCTCTTGCAGTGATATGATACATAACAATCATACAAAGAATGAAGCACCGACTTAATGTAAAATAAATTCACCCTATATTGTTGCGCTAAAAGTCATCTAATATAGCACCCATGCAATGCCGCCAACGAGGATTTACTTTGTGCGCCTCTATATTATAGTTTTTTTATCACCCGTTGCAACGCACAGACACTTTTGCTAGTACAAATAATATATAAAAGAATTCAAAAAAATAAAACTAATTCATTTTAAAATCTTAAAATACAAATAATATATCAAAAAATTCAGAAAAATAAAACTAATTCATTTTAAAATCTTAAAAATACAAATAATATATCAAAAAGTTCAGAAAAATAAAACTAATTCATTTAAAAAACCCCATTTTTCCCGCCATTTCTTCCCTGTCTTCCCGCCTCTCGCTTCCCGCCTCTTTCTTCCCGCCTCTTTCTTCCTACCACTTTCTTCCCTCCTCCTGTCTTCCCGCTCCCATTTTTCCCGCCATTTCTTCCCTGTCTTCCCGCCTCCCGCTTCCCGCCTCTTTCTTCCCACCTCCTGTCTTCCCGCTCCCATTTTTCCTGCCATTTCTTCCCTGTCTTCCCGCCTCCCGCTTCCCGCCTCTTTCTTCCCGCCTCTTTCTTCCCGCCTCCTGTCTTCCCGCTCCCATTTTTCCCGTCATTTCCCACTATATATGTAGCCCGGCTTGGTCAGCATTATCACATCTCTACAATCTCTCATCACTCTCTCATGGCTTCCACCGTACCCACTCTAACCTACCAGAAGGTGGAGGAGCTTTGCGCCTTGAACTACCCTTGCCCACCGGGCAACTGTGTCCCTGCCGGCTGGAGCCTAAGCACCGGAGGCGTGCCGGTCCCTCCCGTCCCCCAGGGTACTGCGCGCCGGGCGGCCATCATGAACCACTACCACCTCGATCTCACGCCGGAGCAGCGGATGAATCCCCGCTGGCATCCCGATAACCAGCATACTTGGGACGCCTTCTTCATCAATCAGCGTGAGAGGGCGCTCGCCAGGTATGAGGAGGACGGTCTGCCTCCTGGGAACTTTCACGAGGCCGGCCGTCGGCTATGGTGGCACGGCCGGACTCTACAGAGAGTCATGGACTACATAAGGGCCGGCGATATCCCCCGCCCGCGCTACCCTCAGTTCGAGCCACGAGCGCCACCCGACGACAGCAGCGACGACGACGGCGGCAACTTAGAAGGCGACGACTACGAGTACAACGGCGACGACTATGAAGACTACGAGTATGCATATTATACGCCTAGGCAGGAGTATGACTAAATCACTCCAACATCCCAAAATGTACTCCTAGGCCTATAGGCATGCCCTTCACATCAGTGGTTGTAGTTCAAATTTCACGTATCATCAGTGGTATCTCGAGTGGGTAGCAATGTGCATGTCTTCGCTTGGTTGTGCTAGGGTGGGCCCAAGGAAGCCCCAAAGCACATCAGAGATAATATAATTCACATGATCGGAAACAATTGCGTCATAATCACGTGGCAGTCGTGAGACTTCAGGTTTTGGAACTTTTTGTCCGCCATGTTTATTATTCAATTTATATTCGACGAGAAGCCATACGATACCTTCATACTGCTCAGGCATTAAAAAAAATGACCTTCTCTTCTTTGGTAAGAGTGTAGCTGGCACGACCTTGAAACCATTCCGGATGCCGGTCATCTGGGTCTTTCAAAAGTTACTGGTCCTGCCATGCTTCCTTTGTATCATTTGTCTTCCCATACACGCCCAAGAAGCTTAGTAGGTTCATGCAAATATTCTTCGTAACATGCATCACGTCGACTGCAGAGCGGACATCTAGGACTTTCCAATATTGTAGCTCCCAAAATATAGATTTCTTCTTCCACATGGGTGCGTGCCCGTCAACTCCCTGCGGAATTGATTGTCCGCCAGGACCCTTTCCAAAGATGACATTCAAATTCTTGACCATATCAAATATCTCAGCACCAGTACGTTCCGCAGGCTTTGGCCGGTGATCTGCCTTGCCGTTGAAATGCTTGCCTTTCTTTCTTACGTTATGATTTCGGGGAAGAAATCGACGATGACCCAGGTACACGTTCTTCTTACAATTATCCAAATATACACTTTCAGTCCCATGTAAGCAGTGCATGCATGCTTTGTATCCCTTATTTGTCTGTCCCGAAAGGTTACTAAGAGCAGGCCAATCGTCGATGGTTACAAAAAGCAACGCTCCTAGGTCAAATTCCTCTTCTTTGTGCTCATCCCACACATGTACACCAGGTCTGCCCCACAACTGTAAAAGTTCATCAACTAATGGCCTTAGGTACACATCGATGTCGTTGCCGGGTTGCTTCGGACTTTGGATGAGCACTGGCATCATAATGAACTTCCGCTTTATGCACAACCAAGGAGGAATGTTGTAGATGCATAGAGTCACGGGCCAGGTGCTATGGCTGGAGCTATGCTCGCCAAAAGGATTCATGCCATCAGTACTTAGACCAAATCTTATGTTCCTTGCATCAGCTGCAAAATATTTGAACTCTCTGTCGATCTTTCTCCATTGCGTTCCATCAGCGGGGTGTCTCAACTCCCCGTCGGACTTACGGTCCTCTTTGTGCCATCGCAACAACTTGGCATGCTCTTTGTTCCTGAACAGACGTTTCAACCGTGGTATTATAGGAGCATACCACATCACCTTGGGGGGAACCCTCTTCCTGGGTTTCTCGCCCTCAACATCGTCACCAGGGTCATCGCCTTTGATCTTATAACAGAATGCAGTGCATACAGGGCATTCATTCAAATTATCGTATTCACCTCGGTAGAGGATGCAGTTGTTAATGCATGCACGTATCTTCAGAACCTCTAAACCTAGAGGGAAGACAACCTTCTTTGCTTCGTACGTACTGGCGGGCAACTCGTTATTCTTCGGAAACATATTCTTCAACATTTTCAGCAAATTTTCAAATGATGAGTCAGCTACACCTTCCCGTGCCTTCCATTTCAGCAAATCCAGTGTGCATCCCAGCTTTTTCAGACTGTTATCGCATCTTGGGTACAACGACTTTTTGTGATCCTCTAACATGCGATCCAAATTCTCCCTCTCCTTGTCAGTTTCGCAGCGTCTCCGTGCGTCAGCAATGGTCCGACCAAGATCATCAGCGGGCTCATCATGTGCCTCTTCTTCACCTTCACCTTCCCCTTCCCCACCTTCAGCATCGTCCTCCATGAAAGTATCACCGAAATGATCATTATAGGTGTCATCGATATCATCCCCTTCTTCATCTTCTTCCATTCTAACCCCTCTTTCTCCATGCTTGCTCCAACAATTATAGCGTGGCATGAAACCGCGCCGAAGCAGGTGCATGTGAACGTCTCTTGAAGAGGAGTAACCCTTCTGATTCTTACAGACAACACATGGACTGATAATAAAACCTCGCTGCTGCTTGTTCGCATTTTCCACTACGAGGAAATGTTTCAAACCCGTAGTGAACTCGCCGGAGAGTCGGGTAGCGTACATCCATTGCTGATTCATCTGCATTATTATTATATAAAGTATATAATTAACCATCATGAATTTGTTAAACTAACTAGCTAGAAATAATACAAATTAAACAATGAATGTCAGACCCCGGACCCAGAGATATACATACTGTTATGTGCACCTAGCCATGGACTCACAAGGGCTTCAGGGTTACCAGCCCCGGCCGCAACAAACAATGGCAGGCAGACCGGATTCATCGGCACGTAGTCCGGATCCCCGGTCTACTACTCCTTGCATCCATGCTAGTCATAACCAATGATGCATACCCAAGCGTCCACGAGTCGGATGAAACTGAAGGAACGGGACCAAAGTTATACAGAGCTGCTATGTGTCCAGAAAGTGCAACAACAATCGAGGGTTACTGGGGTTACCTCGCCCCAGGCCGATCAAATCGACAGGCGGGCTTGGACATGGATCATCGGCTCCACAACCCCTCGACTGCGACAACTATGCAGGCATAGCCAAAACTGTATAACAATGAGCTCGAAACCAACAACCGATCAAAGCAGTACTCTAAACATGAAGCTATATTAAACAGGAGTTACTAGAGTATAGCTTACAAACAGAGGTCACACGACCCAACATTACATCAGACAACGGAAAGCAAATTATGTTGCTAATCAACAAGAATCGAAAAGGCCTAAGAGGCCGCAACATAAGGCGACGTCCCAGCCCATAGATTCCAGGCTGCTACCTGGGAACCCCGAACTACTCGTCGATGTCCACGTCGAAACACCACCGAACTGGGGAACTCCACCTGAACCAAGTTGAAGCAAACATGAGTACGGGAGGTACTCAGCAAGACTTAGTTAACCTATTATATATCTGCTATCTTCAGAAAGTGTTTTATGAAGGCTATTTTGCGTAAAGCAGTCTTTGTTTTCCGAAAAGAGGAAGGAGTAGCACGTCTCATGGAGTATTTTGAAAACAGATGAGAAATCTACTCAACTACTGATATCATCATCTTTTTAATCCACCAAAATCATTTTAGCACCTCGTGCTTCGAAGATCACCTCCTCCAGTTGTTCCACACTATCTCATGCTACAAGGTAACCCCTCTCGGCATCTCCGAGGAGGCATCCTTCATTCGTTATCAACAAGTTTTAATCATTCCGTTTAAGTTATCTATAATCACAGAATCCGTCACCAAGTCGTCCTTAACCGCGGTCACGGCTTTTCGAAAAGATTTAACCCTGTAGGGGTGTACAACTTTAACCACACGTACCAACCAACTCTTAATGCCAGATCATTAGCACTATTCCGGGAAGTGCCGGTAGATGGAGGTTGACCACGACCTTTCCCTTGCTTCGCCTATTCCATGAGTCGCTCTGAGTAGAGATGGACCGCCAATAGGGAGTGGCCATCTCCTGCAGGGTCTCTATCGTTGTGCGCAATGCTCGACGGTTACCTACCCGCAGAGCGCCGATACATCGCCACGTCCTAGTTTTGAAAAGGTTTTAATATCCCCGCAAATCCGAATGGAAAGCCCGAACTAGGCAACTCATGGAACAAACTAGGCAAGTTGAGACCGAGGGGATTCCAATCCCCGTGTGGATGCACGCTCAGTCTTGGCTCGAAGACGAGAACTCGCTCCTAGGGGCATGAACGAGACAACCACCACAGACCTTCTGTGGTCTCGTCATCCACACCTTTAAGTCATGTTAATCAAATTCTCTTAAATTTCCACAACATCCTACCATACTAGATTCATTCGCAACTCTGATTCATCAACCGGATGGAGCAAAGATCAACGGACATATATGACTAAGCATGGAATATTCGAAGCTCTGGCGATACACACAAACAAATCCTATGTCTGCTAGGAGCATTGAATCATGATATATGGGTTATGCAAATAAATAGGATAACTCTATCTATTGACTCAAGATACATTGGAATCGAATGCAATGTACGAGAACCAAAAGTCTTTCGAAATCATATATGAGCAGATAAGAGGTTATGCTTGCCTTGCTTCAAGAAAACCAGAGAAAGTCTTCAGGAATAAGTGCTTGACTTGTCGGTTAAGATCAAGTATTCGCCATTGGAGTTGTTGGCCTTCTCTTCGGAGTCACATTCTACCGAGGGGGAACAAACACCGAAACAAGAAAAACAACAATCAACACATGGCATCGATGCAATGCGGAATATGTATGCATGAGCAAGTTAATGCACTAAAATAAAGCTCTAAGCATGATCATTGGGTTGCTAGGGTTCATATGGCAGATATGCAATTTTACTGAAATTGACCCGAAACTGACCCCGGAGGGGGTTTCGGGCGATCTTAGAAGTGGGTACAATTTTAAAGGCTCAAATGGGTTTGAAAACATCATAAATAGGTTGCATTTGTCATTTTGAGCAATTTGGTATATAACTTTTAATTTTCTAATTTTATTGAATAAAAACTTATTTTTCTATTTTTAGAATGAATAAACAACATTAAATAATACTCATTTTTCAACTTTCTCAAACATGATTGAAAATGACATATTTGGATAGAGTTTATTTTTCTAAACATTTTGGTACCTCTCTTTTATTTTTCTGAATTATAAATCAACAATTATTAAATTATTAAAATTAACAATTTTCTGGAAATAAGAAAAAAGTGGATTATGACGTCACTGTGACGCGGTGATGACCTCATCATCCTCTGTTCTTCACGGAGAGACCAAAATTCGAATGAATTCACGCGCAATTCGCAGAACGTGAAGCACCACGAGGTAGAGGGCCTCAAGGGGAAGCTAAGGGTGGCGGCGCCGCGTGCTATACGTCGCCGGAAGTTCGCCGGCGTCCATCCGTGCGGCGGTGGGCGGGCGGAGCTCGTCGGGGCGGGCGACGTTACAGAGGGGGAGAGGTTAGTGAACGGATGGCACAGGGAGGCTCACCACAACGCGGGGAGTCTGATGGGGGCAGACGACAGCCGATGAGGAAGCGATGGAGCTCGCCGGAATCGGCGAGGGCGTCCGCCGGCCGGAGCTAAATTTGACGGTGGAATCCGCGCTTCCCCGGGCTTCCCTGCATCTCCGAGGACTCGAGGAGGTGGAGGAGACCGAGAGGAGGACCAGGCGCTCCTCCTGGTCACCTTCAATTGGCCGGAGGTGTCGGGGAACGGCGGCAACGCCGGCGGCCGGTGGGCAGTAGGTTAGGGTTTCGATTTCGGGAGGAGATGCAGAGAGGGAAGGTGAGTGAGGCGGTTGAGCAGGGAGAGAGAGGGGAGTCAGGGCTTCACTTTGCCCTTTATCCCCGCAAAGAGGCAGGCACAGAGGAGGTCCATGTCGACGGCGGCGATAAGGACAACGCAGGAGCTCCTTCTGGCGGGAGGAAGAAGACCAAAGCACATTTGCGGAAAACCCCCTGGAAAAATGAGATTTGCAAAAGAGTCATTTTCTCTAGTAGAACAGAACTTAAACAGGGTTTATGAGGCCTTTTTGCAATAAGAAACTTTGCAAAAATAATTTGAAAAACTTATGAAATTTGCAAGCTCACCATCTCTTTGCTTTCCAAAATTGAAATTGTTTTTAAAACAAAATTTGGGTGATCACTTTAAGTGATTTTTGGTCATTTCATCTGTTTGTTTCAAATGTAAAATTTTAACCAATGTTTTTATGCATGTATGAGATGCCAACAACACACCACCATCCTATTGTAGAAAAATAGGGATGTTACAAATCTACCCCCCTTACAAGAATCTCGTCCCGAGATTCCCGAAGGAGAAGAAAGAAGAACACCGGTTTTGAACGATCTTCTCGAACCTTACGGTTCTCTTCTTGAAGAGGTTGATCCGTAGCACTTGCGAAGATCTCCAGCGGCTACACCTTAGGTGAGAGGGAAAACTCTTAGGAACTGATCTTGACAAAGATCGATCATCTCATGGATAACTCATGACAGAAATGTTCATAAAGAACTGTTGAGTTATCGTGCATGCAACACATCAAGATAACGTAGGGAATAAAAGATGGTTTAAAGTTTATGGACGATGGTTCTTGAAAGGATTTAGAATATGAGATTTGCACAAGACTTTAAATCCTTTTGGAAAAGAAAGGTTGAACAACTTATGACATCGAGGTTTTCTTCAAACAGAATACCAAGATGAAAAGGATGGTCTTGGATACCACGACGTAATATCCGTAGACGAGGGAAATCACGAGAAAACACTGTAATCGTGAGTCGGAGAGAATTTGATACAAGATCATGTTCACTCTTCAGAGTGGACACGGAAGATAACAGAACTTCACTCCGTTAAAGTTTGTCGAAAACTTTGTCAACGATCGGGATGTTACTTCATGACGGAAGATGATAAACACAGGATGTTGGAACACCGTAGTGGAGGAGGATTCTTGGTCACACCATAAGGATGGTTAACCAACGGGGATTAGAATACCGGAAGGAATAAGGAATCTTTTTCCTATTGTGGATTTGACGTAGCAATACGTTTACCACATGGTTAAGATCCCATGGCTGAAGTAACTGACAAATTCACACAATGTGCGAGAAAAACAGAACTTGAAGTACCATCAACTTGAAAGAAGGGAACGGATCAACGGTTGCAAAACACCACGAGATGGTTCTCATGATGAACTTTTTTCCACTTGAACGAATGGTTTGGAGGACTGACAAAGAGACATTGGAAGAATAAACTTCCCGGTTCTCCTAGATGTTCTAGGCACCAATATCAGGCTTATGCAATCCGTCTACGGGTAAACAAGTGAAAGTATAACTCCGGTTTGGAAGAACGGTGTGGGAAAACTTGTTAGAATGATCCACACAAGAATTCTCACGGGGAGTGGTTGTTCTTGCGGATTCAAAGAGATATGACATTAGGCCTTACGGCTAATTGTGTCAACCACAACATCAACCATGCCGTATTTTCAAATGGACCTAGCTCAATACCCTTGAGGAAACACGAACCATCATTGCTGCTTGAGATTCAGCTCTGGTTAGTGGGTTGAATAACTCAGACTCGGTATGTATGATCAAAGAGGTTGCTCCGGTTATCAACGAGATACATATACTAGATTCTCAAGATATGGACTATGATGTCAAGCTCGAAAAGATGAGCAGGATTGCAGAACTCAGGTATTAGCAACTTATGAAAGATGGTTGCACCTACATGAATTACTTGCAAGGAAACACATCAGAGTCCTTGTTGGGAAGAAGATACATGTAACATCCCAGATTTTTGGAAAGTTTAAAAATCACTAAAATTTAAAACCTTTTTGTGTTGTTAAGTGCAAGCCACCAAAATCAAATAAATTTCAAACACAGAATAACTAATATAACTTTTCCAAAGTAATTGTAATTGGTAATCCAAATAAACCTCTATTTTATAAACCCTCAAAATCGTCTGTAATAAATATACTTGCACAATAATTAACATCATTTAAAAGCAAGATATATTCCATAAAATAATTTCAATTCTAATATTGTTTTGAAAATGTTTATATGATATTTAAAACTAGAGGATCATAAACCTTAATGGTATTTTGGTCTTCTTAAATATTTTCAAAGCTCAAATGTAAGTATATGCATATACTAATATTTTATCAAGGTTTCAAATAATTTAAAAGGTTTTAACAAGATTATTTTGTATGAAGATAACTAATGTGTTTTAAAATCAATATGATAATGTATAGTATTTTTCCAAATTTTTGTTGAAGCCAAATTAGAACTATTTTGGAATTAGACATAAATGCCTACTTGTAGTAAAAGTAATATTTGAATATGTCAAAAAGTTTAATTGAATAAAATGTTAGCAAAAAAATATCGTAGTTTAATAGATATTGTTTTTACAAAACTAGTGCAATTGAGTTTGTTTTATTTGAAACTATTATTCAAAAGATATTGATAAAAGAACCCAAACATGATAAGGAAAAAAAAATAGAGATGGGCCGACCTGGCCATGCTATATGCGAGTGCACCGAACGTGTGCTTTGAGAAAAAAAAAAGATGAATCGCTGACATCAGCGATGATGTCAGCAGGTTTTGAAAAAAAAAAAACACGAACGCAACACACTGGTGCGATGCTTCGCATGCATGCATGGTCGGTTGGGCCGGCCTTTTTATGCACGCGCGTACAGGAGTTCACGATGTGTGCTATTTAGTCCCACATCGGTTGTTTAGCAAATTTTACGCCCCATCTCCCGCTATATAATGAGACCAATGGTCTAGGCAAAAGCACAAAAATAAATTCAGGTTGAACCATTTATTTTGGTTTGACTAGAATAAAATAAATATTTTTTCGGCGGGATTTCTTACTTTCTTTTTCGGCGGCGCTTCTCACACGACGAAGGTACCACGTGTACTATCTTTTGTATGTATATTTGTAGAATACATGTTTTAGTATATTTGAGGTCGCGAATTTAGTTGCCGTAGTATTAGACTTATTTTCTTAGCATATTTTATTTTAACTTTAGACTAGCGTAATATTTGTCGTACCTATACTGCCGACGTAAGCTAGACAAAGACACGCTATAGCCGTAGCCACACGATTTTGATCCTACGACCACAAATGGATCACCTAATCAATTTTTACCAGCCAATCACGTAATGCCTTATAGTCTACCTATTTTTCGGAACAACGCCACGTAGAAAATTCGTCGGCTAGTTTTACCTAAAAACCCCTACAACTTAGAATAGTCATAACTTTTGAACCGTAAGGTCAAATTTAGCAAACTTGGACTTTTTGGAAAGCCCTTAACATGTAGAATCATTTAGCATTGTTTAATTTCGAATTTAACTATTTAAAATTTATCTAAATCCAAATACCCATTTGAGTAATTTTGATCAAGTTTAAATTCAGTAAATAATCTTAATACGATTCCTTCTACAATAATTTTCCATTTAGTAAACTTGGACTAGAGACACTAATAACTAAACCATATGAGAACTAGTGAACCTATTCTATGTAATCTTGGCCTACAACCCTGCTTAGTGTTTAATACCAATTGAATATGATATGCTAGTTGTTAATAGCTAATAGCCAATTGTGGTGTGATCATTTGGGTCATGACCAAAACTAAATATATGTTAACCACCTAATGTAATAGCAAGTGAACCTGTAATCCATATAGAAAAACCTTTTTTTTTATTTATAAGTTATGTTGTAACTTTACTAGAACCCTAGTACATAAAATCTTTGTGTGAATCTTGTTGATCATGGTTTGCTCTAAAACCTTTAGAACAAAACCTTGCATAATCATTATGATCAGAAACCAACCGTTTGGACCCTTGGAACTTCCTTGACAAATAGGAACCACTCAAGTTTGAATCCTTCAAGCTCAAACCTTGTACATAAAAGAATACCCCCCAACCTAATCATAATTCTCTTTTCATACTGAATTATATGAAAAGCACTGATCTATCAATAAATAACCTAAACCAATCCTGTTTTGAACACACTTCTATGTTTGTTTGCCTTTGATTGCATTGTGTTTGTGATTTGCTTGTTTATTGTTATTTATCTGTATTGTTTAGATTGTACGGAGAGAAACGTTCTATTTGTGAAGAGAGTGCGATTCTACACCAAACTTCAAAAAGGCAAGTGACACACATGAACCTACTATTTTACTATATGCATTAGAGTTTTATAGTAGTTATGCATGAGTAGGAGTTGAGTGTTATCGCTAAGCTAGATATTATTAGAGATTGTTTCACTAACACCCAAGTGGAGTAATCACATGTGACCCTAGATTGTAGCATCCATATGGTAGGCAAACATCGTACTTGTAGATTGCTTAGCCATGCTCTAGTTATTCGTGGATGGGATTATTATCATGTTATGATGAAAATCACTATTTTAATTGTTTATGAAAACAACATGATAATTAATTAACCACTGGGCGGATTGCTAGAGAGTCATCAGAGTACAAAGTTTGGTGGGGACCGCCGCCCAGTATCTTGAGATCATGTTTACTTTCTTTATGTAGTTGTTATTTTCGTGCAACCATGTTTCATATTAGTATGGGCTAGACATAGATTGTAGGTTGTGGTGACTCGAACCCAACGTGTCCAGAGATGTAGATTAGTGATAGGTTGGTCCGGCTCGTGGTGGGTTTGGGGATCTACTTCTTATGATTTATGGCTTGATCTTCTTTCCTTCCGTGGTACTAGTGGTGTATCATGGTGTTTGGGGTCGATTAGGCAACATGGGTAAAGGGCACAAACCTCGCGAGGGTTAAAACTAAGATCTTAGCCGTGTTCCATTGGTTAGGAACAATTCAACAACTAGATGGGAAACATGACATATCTCGTTCATCTTGTTTTATTAATTACTAATAATTTGACTATGGGTTATTGGAGAAGTGCCTGATGGTTTTTCAGTGTGCTAATCCAAAGGGTAGGAGCATCTTGCTATCAACCAAGGTGTCCAATTAGTTAGGAGCACTTTGCTATCAACCAAAGTGTCCAGAATATGTGCAAAACTAATTTTATATCAAATGATAGGAGAAATGCATTTATGCAAATAGCCTAGAAACTCCACCAGCCAAATATGCATGTAGAATAGCACTTGCCATTTATATACCACCATAGTGTCACTTGCCATCATTGCTCAGAATGATCTGACCTCCTTTTGGGGGCTGCATATTCCAACGTGCAGATGGTTCCGATGACGAGTGAGGATTTCGTTTAGGTTCTCGAGTCTACAACCAACATGTTTCGCCTGTGGCACATGAAGAGGATGAGGCTCATTGATGTACTATGTTTTCCGCTGCAGAACTTTGTATTTATGTTAGCCTTGAGCTATGAAAGTTGTAAAACAATTTTGTAAAGTCTGGATCATGCGATATAATAAAGATGTTGACGCATTTGCATGATATTTCATCTTGTACTGTGGTGCTAGCAATTGATCCAGGGACTAGCACAGTAACACAGGGGTTCTTGCCTTTATTAAAAGGTGGGAGCGCTACAGATGGTATCAGAGCATTGTGTTGCCTGTAGGATTCGAGACCTAAGTTTCGATTAGAACTAGGAACAGACCATAGGATTGAAAATCTATTTTGTTCAAACTTTCTAGAAACACAATTTCCCATCTTAATCTTTTCTCATATTCTGTCATCTATTATTCAACTTCAAAACTTTCTTCTCTTGTTCTAGATGACCATACCATGGAGTGCAAGAAATATTTTTCATATGACATCATTGGATTCAACATGAAGTACTATGAGGAAGACCATTTAAGAACTTAGAGAAGGACTTAGACTTCACAATAATCAAAAACACCTCATGGAAGTGAAGGAGGAACTTGAAGAACTCAAGAACATATAGATGAGACCACCAATGTAGTTACTTGGTTAGAACAACGCTATCGTGTTAGTGTATTGATCATACAAATGAGTGTGGTATGACAATACTAGGTTGTTTTCTGAATCAGTTGTTTGATGTGATGAGTGCTTGTTAGATGTTGTTTGTAAGATGAATTGTCATGATGTGTTGTAATGGGTAGGATTCTTCTTTAGTCTCTTTCTAAATCTATACTCATCCATGCTAAGCCAAACCAAAACCACATACCCATTTACCAACCATAGTGAGCTAACATATGAAGAGTAGAACCAAGAAATACAACGAAGAATGTTATGACTAGTGCCCTATTGAGACGAAATGCATTCAATTGAGGAATTGCCATGGATCTCGAGATTATGTAATTTTTGTGTGAAGGAAGAATCACATAACTCATCAATTTCATTTCTATCCTAAGGATCAACAAGTGAATCTACAATTAAGGATAGAAATGTGGAATCAAGAATACATGAGCTATGAAGGTTATGAAGAACTTGCTACACCAGGAGAAGGATAGTGAATATGCTACAACTATCCAGTTAGTGTATTATAGGAGTTAACGAAAAACCTACTAGTTTAAGAACCGATAGTTTAGCTCAGGTCTGTCTTACAGATTGGTCACTTTCTGTTAGACAAGCGAGGATGACCGAGTGTTATCATACGAGATTCACCAGACCAAATACAAAGTAATGAATTAGGTGCGACATGGAGTAGCTACCATGACGACTACTTATTTCATTCGCCTTGCTATGATGGATGGTAAATCTGAGTGTCATACCTATTAAAGAGACGACGATGTTAAGCCTGAACCATAGAATGGTAGGATATAACTATAACCTAATGTTAGGCAAGTGTTGCTGAAACGTATTAATCTTCGGTGAGGATCAAACCAACCTTAGATGTAACATGCCATCGAAGATATTGCCCACCATGAGAGTTTCGTTAGAAATAGCACGGTGTTCGCATTCAAGGAAGAAACCCACAAGATGGAAGATGGCCACATACATTAAAAGACCAAGTTGAGAAGAACCCAAAGACCCTTGATTGACCCAAGGAGTGACTCATTAGGGTCAAATGAAGTTCAAGAGGCACCAGTTAGTCTACAGGTCTACTACAGAGGAAAGTTCTACTCAAACCATCTGAAGACAAGATAGTAGTATACCCACAAAGTTTCTTTTAAGGGTGGTAGTCCACCTAGTTTCCCTTGAAACCTAGATACACAAACCTATCTTTCTTTCTAGCCTTCTCAAATCTCGGGACGAGATTTCTTTTAAGGGTGGTAGTTTGTAACATCCCAGATTTTTGGAAAGTTTAAAAATCACTAAAATTTAAAACCTTTTTGTGTTGTTAAGTGCAAGCCACCAAAATCAAATAAATTTCAAACACAGAATAACTAATATAACTTTTCCAAAGTAATTGTAATTGGTAATCCAAATAAACCTCTATTTTATAAACCCTCAAAATCGTCTGTAATAAATATACTTGCACAATAATTAACATCATTTAAAAGCAAGATATATTCCATAAAATAATTTCAATTCTAATATTGTTTTGAAAATGTTTATATGATATTTAAAACTAGAGGATCATAAACCTTAATGGTATTTTGGTCTTCTTAAATATTTTCAAAGCTCAAATGTAAGTATATGCATATACTAATATTTTATCAAGGTTTCAAATAATTTAAAAGGTTTTAACAAGATTATTTTGTATGAAGATAACTAATGTGTTTTAAAATCAATATGATAATGTATAGTATTTTTCCAAATTTTTGTTGAAGCCAAATTAGAACTATTTTGGAATTAGACATAAATGCCTACTTGTAGTAAAAGTAATATTTGAATATGTCAAAAAGTTTAATTGAATAAAATGTTAGCAAAAAAATATCGTAGTTTAATAGATATTGTTTTTACAAAACTAGTGCAATTGAGTTTGTTTTATTTGAAACTATTATTCAAAAGATATTGATAAAAGAACCCAAACATGATAAGGAAAAAAAAATAGAGATGGGCCGACCTGGCCATGCTATATGCGAGTGCACCGAACGTGTGCTTTGAGAAAAAAAAAAGATGAATCGCTGACATCAGCGATGATGTCAGCAGGTTTTGAAAAAAAAAAAAACACGAACGCAACACACTGGTGCGATGCTTCGCATGCATGCATGGTCGGTTGGGCCGGCCTTTTTATGCACGCGCGTACAGGAGTTCACGATGTGTGCTATTTAGTCCCACATCGGTTGTTTAGCAAATTTTACGCCCCATCTCCCGCTATATAATGAGACCAATGGTCTAGGCAAAAGCACAAAAATAAATTCAGGTTGAACCATTTATTTTGGTTTGACTAGAATAAAATAAATATTTTTTCGGCGGGATTTCTTACTTTCTTTTTCGGCGGCGCTTCTCACACGACGAAGGTACCACGTGTACTATCTTTTGTATGTATATTTGTAGAATACATGTTTTAGTATATTTGAGGTCGCGAATTTAGTTGCCGTAGTATTAGACTTATTTTCTTAGCATATTTTATTTTAACTTTAGACTAGCGTAATATTTGTCGTACCTATACTGCCGACGTAAGCTAGACAAAGACACGCTATAGCCGTAGCCACACGATTTTGATCCTACGACCACAAATGGATCACCTAATCAATTTTTACCAGCCAATCACGTAATGCCTTATAGTCTACCTATTTTTCGGAACAACGCCACGTAGAAAATTCGTCGGCTAGTTTTACCTAAAAACCCCTACAACTTAGAATAGTCATAACTTTTGAACCGTAAGGTCAAATTTAGCAAACTTGGACTTTTTGGAAAGCCCTTAACATGTAGAATCATTTAGCATTGTTTAATTTCGAATTTAACTATTTAAAATTTATCTAAATCCAAATACCCATTTGAGTAATTTTGATCAAGTTTAAATTCAGTAAATAATCTTAATACGATTCCTTCTACAATAATTTTCCATTTAGTAAACTTGGACTAGAGACACTAATAACTAAACCATATGAGAACTAGTGAACCTATTCTATGTAATCTTGGCCTACAACCCTGCTTAGTGTTTAATACCAATTGAATATGATATGCTAGTTGTTAATAGCTAATAGCCAATTGTGGTGTGATCATTTGGGTCATGACCAAAACTAAATATATGTTAACCACCTAATGTAATAGCAAGTGAACCTGTAATCCATATAGAAAAACCTTTTTTTTTATTTATAAGTTATGTTGTAACTTTACTAGAACCCTAGTACATAAAATCTTTGTGTGAATCTTGTTGATCATGGTTTGCTCTAAAACCTTTAGAACAAAACCTTGCATAATCATTATGATCAGAAACCAACCGTTTGGACCCTTGGAACTTCCTTGACAAATAGGAACCACTCAAGTTTGAATCCTTCAAGCTCAAACCTTGTACATAAAAGAATACCCCCCAACCTAATCATAATTCTCTTTTCATACTGAATTATATGAAAAGCACTGATCTATCAATAAATAACCTAAACCAATCCTGTTTTGAACACACTTCTATGTTTGTTTGCCTTTGATTGCATTGTGTTTGTGATTTGCTTGTTTATTGTTATTTATCTGTATTGTTTAGATTGTACGGAGAGAAACGTTCTATTTGTGAAGAGAGTGCGATTCTACACCAAACTTCAAAAAGGCAAGTGACACACATGAACCTACTATTTTACTATATGCATTAGAGTTTTATAGTAGTTATGCATGAGTAGGAGTTGAGTGTTATCGCTAAGCTAGATATTATTAGAGATTGTTTCACTAACACCCAAGTGGAGTAATCACATGTGACCCTAGATTGTAGCATCCATATGGTAGGCAAACATCGTACTTGTAGATTGCTTAGCCATGCTCTAGTTATTCGTGGATGGGATTATTATCATGTTATGATGAAAATCACTATTTTAATTGTTTATGAAAACAACATGATAATTAATTAACCACTGGGCGGATTGCTAGAGAGTCATCAGAGTACAAAGTTTGGTGGGGACCGCCGCCCAGTATCTTGAGATCATGTTTACTTTCTTTATGTAGTTGTTATTTTCGTGCAACCATGTTTCATATTAGTATGGGCTAGACATAGATTGTAGGTTGTGGTGACTCGAACCCAACGTGTCCAGAGATGTAGATTAGTGATAGGTTGGTCCGGCTCGTGGTGGGTTTGGGGATCTACTTCTTATGATTTATGGCTTGATCTTCTTTCCTTCCGTGGTACTAGTGGTGTATCATGGTGTTTGGGGTCGATTAGGCAACATGGGTAAAGGGCACAAACCTCGCGAGGGTTAAAACTAAGATCTTAGCCGTGTTCCATTGGTTAGGAACAATTCAACAACTAGATGGGAAACATGACATATCTCGTTCATCTTGTTTTATTAATTACTAATAATTTGACTATGGGTTATTGGAGAAGTGCCTGATGGTTTTTCAGTGTGCTAATCCAAAGGGTAGGAGCATCTTGCTATCAACCAAGGTGTCCAATTAGTTAGGAGCACTTTGCTATCAACCAAAGTGTCCAGAATATGTGCAAAACTAATTTTATATCAAATGATAGGACAAATGCATTTATGCAAATAGCCTAGAAACTCCACCAGCCAAATATGCATGTAGAATAGCACTTGCCATTTATATACCACCATAGTGTCACTTGCCATCATTGCTCAGAATGATCTGACCTCCTTTTGGGGGCTGCATATTCCAACGTGCAGATGGTTCCGATGACGAGTGAGGATTTCGTTTAGGTTCTCGAGTCTACAACCAACATGTTTCGCCTGTGGCACATGAAGAGGATGAGGCTCATTGATGTACTATGTTTTCCGCTGCAGAACTTTGTATTTATGTTAGCCTTGAGCTATGAAAGTTGTAAAACAATTTTGTAAAGTCTGGATCATGCGATATAATAAAGATGTTGACGCATTTGCATGATATTTCATCTTGTACTGTGGTGCTAGCAATTGATCCAGGGACTAGCACAGTAACACAGGGGTTCTTGCCTTTATTAAAAGGTGGGAGCGCTACAATACAAAACAACGAAGTTCTTAAACTTCTTCTCTTTCACGAACGATCAGTCAGTGGCTTGGTGTGGATGCAAACTTATGGAAAAGACGGAGGGAACAACCTACCATCTCAAGAGTGGTCCACACCCGCATGACCAACTTGGGATTATTCCTGAAGGAACAAGAAAACTTCACTCCGATCCACGGCGACAACTTTCAACGTAAGCACATGAACCGGAGTAAGTCACTTCGAACATCGAGAGAGCAAACTTGATGATAACACAAAGATGGCTCTCAAAAGTTTCCAACATTGGTGCCAAGTGTTCAACTTGAACCTCTTGCAACTTGGATGATTAGAAATGTCATCGTTGGGCTCGACAACACACTTATCAAAACACTCCAAGAAAGAGTATTCATATAACACATGAACAAGGCAAAATGTCGGTTACGCTAAAGGACATGAAGGTGTACCTAGGAAAAACACCATGAAGATAGTCCTTAGATCTGAGCTTGATTTGACGATAGCCCAAATCAAATCAAGGGTAGGATGATAGCATGTCCACTACGGAGGTACTATCTTGCTTCCATGCAAAAGAACTGGACATCCCTTATTGAAGGATCAAGTTGGGCAGAGCTTTTGCCTTTCAACTCTCCAAGTTATTGTTTTAAGCTCAACCACTAGTCCAGGGTATCCAGCAAGGTTTCTTGGAGAAAGGAGGGATTAAAACTACCCCTCGTTTAGACATCACGGTCAGGTAACCACCTGGTGATACTTCTAAAAGGACAACCAGAATATCACAACCTACCGATATGTCTTGGAGTTCGAAAAGGAAAATTGCTTGTCAAAGCAACCGATATGGTCTTGAGAGCTTTGGTGTGAACCTAACTCTTTGACCAAAAATGTGCACCGGAATGAACGGATTTGGTAACTCAGTCAACTTTTAACAGAGGCTGGGTGACCAGTAGTGCTAAGAAGGATACATATGTTTCTTAGACTTTTCAAAGCAATAGGAAATGTTAGGAATAGCTGGTACACATGTCAAAGCGCAGACCCATCACACCCAAGCGTTCAAGCTTGGAGGAAGGGGTGGATGAAGATGTGTAGGAGCATCACTTCATCAATAAGGCCAGGAAATTGAACATAGCCTCTTGATATGTAAGAGTGCGATACTCAAAGGTGGAACAGATTGGAAGTTGATGAAACTTCTTTAATCTCCAGATTACAAAACTTTGACCTGGTCCTGGAGATGAACGAGGTACTGGAGTTTGTTTCTCCTGACATCCCAAAGTGGAATTTTTGACGTAAAACAAGAGCAAATGCGTTGGAAGAATCCAACACACATATGAAACTTGTATTCCAAACAATGGATGGGGTTTGGAAGCAAGCAAAGAATAGAAACATGCTCTTGGAAAATCCTGAGATCACGTTGGATGCACAAGGTCATACTCATTTGTAAAACCCATGCTAAAAGATTGGTATAGACGAATCAAAGAACAAAGATGTGGGATTCACGATGATCACTCTTGTCGTGACCCTTTTGACTCAAAGAGAAAGCCTATGGCTATTGGGGCTGAGATTACCTAGCCACCCTGAGGTAAAACAGATTCCTCAAGATCCAAAGAAACATAACTTGGGTTAAAGGTCAGCACTCTGTACTGATGGTGTGAGCATCACATGGTTATGACCACATGATTCAACCCACCACCATTCAACACATTCCGGGACCTTCGGTTCAAGTCCAAGGATTAAAAACTAAAAGAAAGGGGTAACTACTATCTTAGTGCCTTGAAGGACACTACGAATAGCAATCACGAAGTATCTTTCCAAAAACAACGATAGCTCCGGAAGAACTTGAGCAGAGGATAACGGATACATTCGAGATGAAAAGGAAATCTCGAGGTTCAGGATTTTGAGACTTTAGAACAGGGGTATGTGGAATCCACCCAACTCTGAGAGAATAGGATGGAAAGGAAATCTCCCAGTTTGAATCGAGGGATAACGGAGTATGGAACACACACGACTCTAGATACTGGACACTAGGTCAACTTGGGTAACAACGTCCTTGCCAACGAAGGCACCTAAGTTTTGAATAACTGGAAGAGATAGCAAAACCTTTTGAAATCCAAAACAGATAAGGAGACCCAGAGTTAGAGCGATACCAGGTAAGGAGTAAAAAGAATCCTATGAAGGTTTTTCATAATCCATTTGGAGTTTGAAAGTAGTTTTTCACAAACGCTAGACTTAACATCGACCAAGCAGTAAGGTTTTCCTACAGGCAGTCCTGCTCTGATACCAAGACTTGTCAGACCCCGGACCCAGAGATATACATACTGTTATGTGCACCTAGCCATGGACTCACAAGGGCTTCAGGGTTACCAGCCCCGGCCGCAACAAACAACGGCAGGCAGACCAGATTCATCGGCACGTAGTCCGGATCCCCGGTCTACTACTCCTTGCATCCATGCTAGTCATAACCAATTATGCATACCCAAGCGTCCACGAGTCGGATGAAACTGAAGGAACGTGACCAAAGTTATACAGAGCTTCTATGTGTCCAGAAAGTGCAACAACAATCGAGGGTTACTGGGGTTACCTCGCCCCAGGCCGATCAAATCGACAGGCGGGCTCGGACATGGATCATCGGCTCCACAACCCCTCGACTGCGACAACTATGCAGGCATAGCCAAAACTGTATAACAATGAGCTCGAAACCAACAACCGATCAAAGCAGTACTCTAAACATGAAGCTTTATTAAACAGGAGTTACTAGAGTATAGCTTACGAACAGAGGTCACACGACCCAACATTACATCAGACAACAGAAAGCAAATTATGTTGCTAATCAACAAGAATCGAAAAGGCCTAAGAGGCCGCAACATAAGGCGACGTCCCAGCCCATAGATTCCAGGCTGCTACCTGGGAACCCCGAACTACTCGTCGATGTCCACGTCGAAACACCACCGAACTGGGGAACTCCACCTGAACCAAGTTGAAGCAAACATGAGTACGGGAGGTACTCAGCAAGACTTAGTTAACCTATTATATATCTGCTATCTTCAGAAAGGGTTTTATGAAGGCTATTTTGCGTAAAGCAGTCTTTGTTTTCCGAAAAGAGGAAGGAGTAGCACGTCTCATGGAGTATTTTGAAAACAGATGAGAAATTTACTCAACTACTGATATCATCATCTTTTTAATCCACCAAAATCATTTTAGCACCTCGTGCTTCGAAGATCACCTCCTCCAGTTGTTCCACACTATCTCATGCTACAAGGTAACCCCTCTCGGCATCTCCGAGGAGGCATCCTTCATTCGTTATCAACAAGTTTTAATCATTCCGTTTAAGTTATCTATGATCACAGAATCCGTCACCAAGTCGTCCTTAACCGCGGACACGGCTTTTCGAAAAGATTTAACCCTGCAGGGGTGTACAACTTTAACCACACGTACCAACCAACTCTTAATGCCAGATCATTAGCACTATTCCGGGAAGTGCCGACAGATGGAGGTTGACCACGACTTTTCCCTTGCTTCGCCTATTCCATGAGTCGCTCTGAGTAGAGATGGACCGCCAATAGGGAGTGGCCATCTCCTGCCGGGTCTCTATCGTTGTGCGCAATGCTCGACGGTTACCTACCCGCAGAGCGCCGATACATCGCCACGTCCTAGTTTTGAAAAGGTTTTAATATCCCCGCAAATCCGAATGGAACGCCCGAACTAGGCAACTCATGGAACAAACTAGGCAAGTTGAGACCGAGGGGATTCCAATCCCCCGTGTGGATGCACGCTCAGTGTTGGCTCGAAGACGAGAACTCGCTCCTAGGGGCATGAATGAGACAACCACCACAGACCTTCTGTGGTCTCGTCATCCACACCTTTAAGTCATGTTAATCAAATTCTCTTAAATTTCCACAACATCCTACCATACTAGATTCATTCGCAACTCTGATTCATCAACCGGATGGAGCAGAGATCAACGGACATATATGACTAAGCATGGCATATTCGAGGCTCTGGCGATACACACAAACAAATCCTATGTCTGCTAGGAGCATTGAATCATGATATATGGGTTATGCAAATAAATAGGATAACTCTATCTATTGACTCAAGATACATTGGAATCGAATGCAATGTACGAGAACCAAAAGTCTTTCGAAATCATATATGAGCAGATAAGAGGTTATGCTTGCCTTGCTTCAAGAAAACCAGAGAAAGTCTTCAGGAATAAGTGCTTGACTTGTCGGTTAGGATCAAGTATTCGCCATTGGAGTTGTTGGCCTTCTCTTCGGAGTCACATTCTACCGAGGGGGAACAAACACCGAAACAAGAAAAACAACAATCAACACATGGCATCGATGCAATGCGCAATATGTATGCATGAGCAAGTTAATCCACTGAAATAAAGCCCTAAGCATGATCACTGGGTTGCTAGGGTTCATATGGCAGATATGCAATTTTACTGAAATTGACCCGAAATTGACCCCGGAGGGGGTTTCGGGTGATCTTAGAAGTGGGTACAATTTTAAAGGCTCAAATGGGTTTGAAAACATCATAAATAGGTTGCATTTGTCATTTTGAGCAATTTGGTATATAACTTTTAATTTTCTAATTTTATTGAATAAAAACTTATTTTTCTATTTTAGAATGAATAAACAACATTAAATAATACTCATTTTTCAACTTTCTCAAACATGATTGAAAATGACATATTTGGATAGAGTTTATTTTTCTAAACATTTTGGTACCTCACTTTTATTTTTCTGAATTATAAATCAACAGTTATTAAATTATTAAAATTAACAATTTTCTGGAAATAAGAAAAAAGTGGATTATGACATCACTGTGACGCGGTGATGACCTCATCATCCTCTGTTCTTCATGGAGAGACCAAAATTCGAATGAATTCGCGCGCAATTCGCAGAACGGGAAGCACCACGAGGTAGAGGGCCTCAAGGGGAAGCTAAGGGTGGCGGCGCCGCTTGCTATACGTCGCCGGAAGTTCGCCGGCGTCCATCCGTGCGGCGGCGGGCGGCGGAGCTCGTCGGGCGGACGTTACAGAGGGGGAGAGGTTGAACGGATGGCACAGGGAGGCTCACCACAACGCGGGGAGTCTGATGGGGCAGACGACGCGACGAGGAAGCGACGGAGCTCGCCGGAATCGGCGAGGGCGTCCGCCGGCCGGAGCTAAATTTGACGGTGGAATCCGCGCTTCCCCGGGCTTCCCTGCATCTCCGAGGACTCGAGGAGGTGGAGGAGACCGAGAGGAGGACCAGGCGCTCCTCCTGGTCACCTTCAATTGGCCGGAGGTGGTCGGGAACGGCGGCAAACGCCGGCGGCCGGTGGGCAGTAGGTTAGGGTTTCGATTTCGGGAGGAGATGCAGAGAGGAAGGGAGTGAGGCGGTTGAGCAGGGAGAGAGATGGGAGTCAGGGCTTCACTTTGCCCTTATCCCCGCAAGGAGGCAGGCACAGAGGAGGTCACGTCGACGGCGGCGATAAGGACACGCAGGAGCTCCTTCTGGCGGGAGGAAGAAGACAAAAGCACATTTGCGAAAACCCCCTGGAAAAACTGAGATTTGCAAAAGAGTCCTTTTCTCTAGTAGAACAGAACTTAAACAGGGTTTTTGAGGGCCTTTTTGCAATAAGAAAATTTGGCAAAAATAATTTGAAAACCTTATGAAATTTGCAAGCTCACCATCTCTTTGCTTTCCAAAATTGAAATTGTTTTTAAAACAAAATTTGGGTGATCACTTTAAGTGATTTTTGGTCATTTCATCTGTTTGTTTCAAATGTAAAATTTTAACCAATGTTTTTATGCATGTATGAGATGCCAACAACACACCACCATCCTATTGTAGAAAAACAGGGATGTTACAATGAACTACACACATGCATATTTTATCAATGACACATGAAAAGTTCAAGCTGCTAACCGCAATCACGGAGGAAAAATAAATGAGAAACCTCAAGTGTGGCTCGGACACTTCATATCATGTTTGTTTAATTCTCTCGGGCATTTCATCGAACACCTTGTGTGCATAGGAGGAACCAAAAGCAAACCCACCACCCCCTTGTGAATATTGTGAATAGAAGTGGCACCAAATGTGGCTAAGTGAAGTGAGCTGAGTCCTATATAGGGATGGGCCTTTAGTCTCGGTTGGCCTGGCCAACCGCGACTAAAGGCCTTCGGGCCAGCCTGAGGATCTTCAGTCCCGGTTGGCCTGGCCAACCGGGACTAGAGCCCCTCCCGTCCGCTAGCTGTCGACCGAGCGCGCTGGGCCCAGATAGTTGGTCGCGGGTCTCCTCCAGAAACGCGACTAAAGACCCCTTTGGTCGCGGTTCAATTATTTTGGGGACTAATGGGGGCGTATGGAAGCCTCTTTTTCTACTAGTGGTGTTGCATCTTCGTGTTATCTTAGCATCAGGCGCTTAGGCCCAGCCCGCGGCTGTCAGCGCGAGCAGGTTTGTGCATTTCCCACTTCTATATACGTATTGGTATATTTCTTAATTTAATGTTGTTTTTCTTGATTACGACCAGTCTGGTCAATTAGTGGTTGGTTTATGGCATTAATTTTTATGTTGTAAATAGCCAATCAAATAATTATTAGAATGGTCGAAAAAAATTAGTCCGTGAATGTTATATAGCATATGCCCTAGATGGCGGCGATGGTGCAATCAAGTAGAGTAGAAACGAGCAGTACTTGGGCCGCATTCATCTTCTCGCTGTCATGGTTTCCCTCCTCGTTGGCGTGCTTGGGCCGCATTCATCTTCTCGACGGCTATCTCCAAAGTGCTCGTTAATGGTGTCCCTGGCAAGGAAATCCTTCATGGCCGCGGGCTGAGACAAAACGATCGTGGCCACGTGCTGAGACAGGGCGATCCACTCTCGCCACTGCCTTTTGACATTGCCATTGACTCTCTGCCTCGAATTCTCAAGCTAACCCTTGAAGCCGGGCTACTCCAACCTTTGCTGGGAAATTTTATTAAGTCTCACATTTTGCTCTACGCGGACGACGAAGTGATTTTTCTGCGGCCAAATTCTCAAGACATCTCAAACTTGGTTGCATTGGTTCGAAAATTTGGAGAGGTCACAAGCATGGTGATAAATGTGGAGAAGAGCTCGGCTGCCCCTATACATTCCGACTGCAACACAAAATTTCCCAGCTTCTATGATGCAGTTCCTGATTAAATACCTCGGCCTCCCTCTCTCCCTTGGGAGACCCTCGAGGGTGGATCTCCAACCTTTCGTCGATAAAGACGCACCAACTCTAAATCCCTGGAAGGCCAAATTCCTCAATCGTGCTGGTTGTGACGCCCTCGTCAAGTCGGTCCTCACCTCCCTGCCAACTTTCCTTCTCACCGCAATCAAGGCGGACAAAGAAACTTTGAAGGATTTTGACAAATTAAGGAGGGCTATGCTATGGGCAGGTAGTGATACAGTCAACGGCGGGAAGTGCGAAGTCAATTGGGAAAGGTATCCTCGATCTCGAGAAGTTTGCCCGTGCATTACAGCTGCGATGGCTTTGGTTCGAAGTGGCTCCTCATAAACCTTGGATTGTTCTTGAAACCCCCAATGACAACTGAACGGATAGTATGGGCACCTAGGGGGGGGGGGTTGAATAGGTGGTACTTCCAAATTTTAATACTTTTTAGAATCAGGCTTGACAGAAAGGTAAATTCTCTATATATCCAACTAAGGTGAATTTACATATATGACAATAGTTACACTAAGCAAGATAGAAACACAAAGTAAAGGTACAAGATAGAAGGAACCGATAGCGGAAGCACGCGGAGACAAGGATGTATTCTCGAGTTCCTCCCTTTGAGGGGAGTACGTCTCGTTGGAGGGGTGTGAGTTTCGCCACGAAGGCCTGCTCAAGGCCACAAAGGCCTCATCCTATTCTCCGATGAACTTCGCCACAAAGTCCTAGTTCACCTTTGAAAGTACACAAAGGTCAACTAGAGGGGGGAGGGGGGGGGTGAATAGGTGACCTACAAATTTTAATCCTTTTTCAATTTTAGAGATGCTTTAGCAAGTAAACAACTTGGTTATCTAGATGTACAACTAGGTTAACACCCTAAGTGACAAGTAACGAGTATGCAACGAAACTAAATGCAAGGCACAAGATAACCACAAGTGAAAACACGGAGACAAGGATATGTTTCCCGTAGTCCCTTCTTAAAAGAAGTACGTCTACTTTGGAGAGGTGGGGAGCCACCTAGGCGCTCCTCGATAGCACGGTTGTGCACACCTTGTTCTCCTTGAGCTTCTCCGGTGAGGGAGATTCTCGTTTCCACTATGAGGTCTACTTGAAGGCGTTGACCAAACCTTTACAAGTGATTGAGGCCACTCCACAAGTGAGATGGAGGATCTCAACAATCCGAAACTTCTTGCTACAAGGTGGAAGCTAAAGACACTAGGGTTTCTCTAGGATGACAATGCAACCCAGAGATTACAAGATCCCAAGAGGTATGGTATGGTAAAACAATTTTTGGCTTGGTAGAAAGGTAGATCTAGGCCTCCTCCATGAGATTCTTGAAGGGCATCAAGTTTGGTTGGAGGAGGAGGGAGATCTGGGCATTTTGAGCTCTTGAACAATGGAGGAGAGAGAGGAATGGACGAATTAGCTGTCTAGAGGAAGAAGACATCTATTTATAGCCTCCTCCATATTCTGACCGTTGCACCACTCCAGGGCCGGAATATTCCGGGGTTAGTACCGGAAATTTCCGGGGTAGTCAGGTCAGATATTTGAAATATCCGGGGGACGGATTTTTGAAAATTCCGGCTAATAATCCGCCCCCATTTCTGCAAGTGGACAGCAGCGACACACTTGATTTTCTCTAAGGACCAGGGGCTGGATATTTGCCCCGAAATATTCTGGGCAAATTTCCGCCCCATCTTCTGCGCGCGGGCACCAGCGACACTTCCAAATTCTGCTAAGGACCAAAGGGCCGGAAATTTGCCCCGGAAATTTCCGGATAAATTTCCGCCCCAGCTTCTGTGCGCGGGCACATGGATGCCAGGACTTCGTCGTTTCAAGAACTAAGAGGGTCCGGATATTCCGACCTATATCCACCGGAAATTTCCGGGGCTAGAAACTGAATAATCCGGCTGCAGTTTTTATCTTCTTCAAAAATCCTTTGTGAAACTCATTGAGAATATCATCGTGAATTATTGATGACGGCATCTGTAGACACTTAAATCATGTGGTCAGAAATCATACCTGCGTTGTTATCATCACCAAAATAATCATAGGAGACATGAGCTTTCAACCTTGCACTATTGATTTTCTTTGAGGCGGAAATCAGTGCCTTTACAATGAGCTTGAGGCCTACACCCACAACTGAATTAGGGGCTCCCAAGAACACCATCAATCTGCTACAAACAACAAGTGTGTAACAACGGAGTCTAGGTTTTCCACAAGGCAACCCTAGACACGAATACCTCAAGTGAATGAGGGGGAAATGAAGAAGAGCTTGGTGAAGATGTAGATCGAGGCCTTCTTTTTCAATCCTCCGAGGATCAACGAGTTTGGGTGGAGGGATTGGGAGAAATCTTTCTTTTGGTGAGTTCAATTAATGGAGACTTGACTTGTGGACGAGCTAGCTCACTTGGGTAAGAAGGAGGGGTATTCCTACTCCCCTCAATAATTGTGGCCGTTGGAGTGCAGAAATGGGACCGGAAATTCTAGTTCAAACTTGAACTGGAAATTCCGGTTGCTTGGTCAACTCCAGGTCTTCGTTCTTTACGGCTTGACTGAACCGGAAATTCATGTTGCTCAAAATTTCCGGCTGGAAATTTCCGAAGACCCTCAGCACCAAAATGGTTCTGGTCCTTAGCCAAAATCTCAAGCTCTTCTTCTCCGATCGGCAATTCCGGTTGCCTAGAAGTTTTCGGTTGAAAATTTATGGTTCCCATCAGAATTAAAACTGTCTTGTCCTTAGACGTTTTCTTTGAGTCTTGATTCTGACTGGAAATTTTGGTTGACAACAGAATTTCCGGTACCTACAGTATCAAAATCTTTCTGGTCCTTAGGCATTTTTGGCAGGCCTCTTCAGAACCAGATATTCCGGTTCGGAAATTTCCGGTCACCTTCTGAATCTGTGTAAGATGATCAAGCTTCACACTTTTTGTTGTTTGATGCATATGAGTAATATTTAACAACCTGCATCACCTAATACTTTATTAATAGTATCACCAGTATTGTTAACCAACACACAAAACACTAGGGATCTAAGAAATTCTATTTCAATCTCCCCCTTTTGGTGTTAGATGACAATACTATGATTTGCAAAGATATCCATAACAAGATCATGTTTTGACAAAGAAATGTAAATTGCTCCCCCTAGTAGTGTGCATAATTTAGTATTCCTTTGGAATGCAAATACACACTTATGAGGACAATAATTTCCAACAAAATAATAACATGATACAAAATGAGACAATGGCAACTATATTGATAAATTGAGTTGAACACCATACATTGTGCATAGAATAGATGTGTAGATAATACCAATGCACAATATAAGATAACCTCAATATAGATAACCAAATAGATCCTAAACACCATAATCTCACAATAAGATAGTTCAACGCACGAAAAGAAAATATTGTTCGAAACAAGAATAAATGGAACACAAGCTCTTCAAAGAATGATAAAAGAACATGCTTGTGCCCGAACCCATGCAAATCCCTCGGAAACCTAATAAAACTACTTATCCCGCTTTGGCATCGAAACACCAAAAAGGAGAAAATTAGTGATGCTAACGTCCCATGACGAACTAGACGTCAGACTCCTCGATTGACTCCTCAGTTGAACCATCACAGTCTCCATCTTTAAAATCTTCCTCATTATCAGCAGCGGGAGCACTGGAAGAAGCGATAGGATATGTGGCGCGAATACATCCTCAATCTGAGCCCAAGGAGTATAGGCACCAGAAGACCACTGAGCATAAGAGTCTGGGGCTAAGGCTGTGGGAGGAGTGCAGGTAGCACCACTGAAAATATGAAGAATCTGCTGTTGTGAGCTGGCCATAGCAAGATCTCGGTGATAAGACCGTTATTGCTCCATATGGATGTCCACCTTCATGAAAAAAATATTGCGCTCAAACCAGGAAATCTTTCTGACTTGAGGCACAAAGGAGGTATCAACCGGAGGAGCACGAGGTGCATTAGTACTAGAGAGAGCATCCCTCATAAATGATCCACTGTCATGAGAAGGAGTAGGAGAAAAGTTGAACATTTCTATTTTTGCATACAGAGCTTCTTGAAGTGATGATCGTCCATTGGCAGCCCACTGAAATCCTCCTCCTTCAGAGTATCCTTGATAAGAATCATAATGCACGGAGCATATGGAATGGTATTCCCACCCAACATAGAATTGTACATCTCATGAAAGAAAAAGTCCATAATGTCCACATGGTAGGCATTTTCAGTGTCATCATCCTCAATACACTGCTTAGCCGAAGCCAACAAGTTGACAACCGGACTAGTGATAGCATTGTTGTTACCTCTACTTGGTGCAATGGAGAACCGGAAGATGCGAACAAGCTGAACGTAAAAGGGGAGGGGGCCTTCCACCTTCCCAATGACTCCATTCGGGGTATACATATCAATCATGAGTAGCTCACAGTTGGGCTTGTCAACATCATGCATATGATGACCAATAGGAGGGTGACTTTGAAAATGGTACCCAAGCACTCGATAAAACTTCCATAAAGGTGTTTCACAAGAGGTTTTTATAGACATCCACTTCAAGGTCTTATGCATATTATTACCAATCACCAAAGTGGACATGAATTGCACCACTAAGGGAACATTATAGGGGCATTGAGTTTCGATGAGAGTATCAAGTTGAAACATTTCGACCACACGAGCAGCTTGAGCAAAGGATTGCTTGTCATTGAGATACTGGAGCTTCATTGTGTTCATAAGAAAGACATGAAACTTGTAATCAAGGTAGATGTATGTGTAAATATAGGATTGCTCCATGCACCAAAATTTGCGATCATCAAGCTCATTATCCCACGGAGTCAAGTATCAATCTCCTTGACGAATCACCGTGTAATCAACAGTGCTAATGTCTGACTTGTAGTTCTGCCTCTTTGCCTTGCCCTTCTTCTTCTTCGAAACTGTTTTCTTCACAACAGTAGACTTATCCTTGCTAACAGTTTTCCTTGGGGGCCTATAATCACCAGGCTCATCATCACTAGTCTCACGGTAGGAGGGGCGCTTCCGAGGGCCCAACCAAGACCAACATTGGAGCCACCTGTACAATTAGAATGATAGATGGTTAGTATAGGTAAGCACACATAAGTCACTATATATGAATGATACTCGGAACAATAGAAAACAACCACAAAGCGATCATGGAAAAGTCCTAGACAAATCACAAAAGTTCTAAAATATGGAAACATAATTAACAGTACTTAACCATAATTTCCAGGTTGGTACTGATGCTGACGTGATCACACGCTCGTTGGGAGACCCCAAGAGGAAGATATGATGTAGTCTAGTGTAAATTTCCCTCCGGTGTGGAACCATAGTTTATCAAACCAGTAGGACTTCATAGTCTCGAAGAAGGTTACTTGTATAAATGACGCTGTTTCCGATGCTGATCAAGCGTGGAACCTGCACAGAAGTACAAACTCTCTCTCGACCCAACTTTCCGGAAGGTTGTCAATATTCCGGTCTTGTTGAAATAAGGAGAATTAAACGTATAGAGTCATGGAAATTAACTAAAGTGAAAACGATACAACAAGGAAACAATGATGAAAATTCTTAAAAAAATGTTGTACTTATGAGGAAAATAGGAACGGGGCCATAGGTTCACTAGTGGTGTTTCTCCAAAGAAAACAAACATGTTTGATGAACAAATTACAACTGGGCAATTGACAAATCATGAACGTATAACAATACTATTATGACGAGATAAAATTCACGGGTTCTAACATTGTAGGCATTACGTCAATGCATATGGATCACGATCTAGCATGCACCCATATATAAAACTCCACCTCAAGAAAGCTAGCCAGCAGATCCATTGGTATTAAGTTGCAGCAACGAAGTTATTTCTATGTATGCAATAGACAAATGCATTAAGATCAATACGTAATGTAAGCAGTGGTTCACATCCGCATACAAGAGCACCGCTGTTTTCTCCCTAGTGGCAACAACACATCCCCTCTGCATGTTTCTGTCACTCGAGCGCAGACAACAAGGAGGCATGAACCGACTTTCTAGCATATAAACCCTCTCTTGGAGGTGAAAATAACTACATGGACAAGGTAATAATAAACACCAGAGAGCATTGCAAGACAAGATTAGAACTATCTACAAATATAAGTGAAGCATCTCAGATTGACATGAATAAAATAATCATAATCTCATGGTTCATTAGATCCCAACAAACACAACATGCATAATTACATAATGGTTTTCTCAATCATGTGAGGCAGCTGACGAGACTCTAAACATGGAGGCATATGGGAGAGAAAAAACATCTAGTTACTGCTATGAACCCGTAGTCCCGAGCTGAACTACTCACACATCTATCTGGAGGCGATCATGGCAATGTAGAGGCCTCCGGTGACGATTCCCCCCTCCGGCAGGGTGCCAGAGAAGGACTCTAGAAGCCCTAGATTGGACTTTCGAGCTGACAACGACTCTCTATATGTTTTGTGAAAAATAACTCCTTCCCCATGATTTTTAGGGTTAAAGGAAATTTATAGGCGAAGAGGAGACTTGAGGTGGTGGTCAAGGTCCCCAGGGGCCCACCAGGTGCGTCCTAGGGGGGAGCCTGGCACCCTCCTGAGGCTCCCATGCTCCCCTGGGTCCCCTTTGGACCCCGTCTTCGTTCCGGGTAAAAAAAAAGACTTCCTTGGATTTTTAGCCCTTTCCGAGAATATTTCCTTCAGAAATTGTTTGAAATAGAAAAACAGCATAAAACATCAACTAGCCTGGGGCATCTTGTTAATAGGTTATTCGATGAAAACATCCAAAAAACGGAGAGAAACAAGAAAATAAATTTGGGTATTGGAAACAAAACAAGCATGGAGCATAAAAAATTATAGATAGGTTTGCAACATATAAACATCCCCAAGCTTAACTCCTGCTCGTCCTCTAGTAGGTAAGTGATAGCAAAATATTTTTGGCGGTGACATAAAGCCAACACAAATTCTGATCAACGTTATGTAAAAACATTGCAAGCTGAGATCAAAGTACTTTAATGAAGTCATGATAAATATTATTTCAACTAATGTAAACTTAGCAACCATGTTGTACATGAAAAGTAACACAAAAAAATACAATGAACAATGAAACATTCAAAGGAATAAGTTTGTTTCAATCATAAAGGAAAAACATAATAACATGGTATCCCGCTTGCCCTTCGTGGAATAGCAAAACATAAATGTCAGGACACCTTCAAAGTTTAAATGGTGACTAGATACAAATAATTTAAGAACAAATAATACTACAATCATGAATCAGTCAATAATAAATTTTGGGACTATACACATTATACTCATAATGAAAAATATGCTCTCTAAATTGGTGCATAAAGTAAGAAGATGAAGACTCATCATAAAAGTAAAAGAAATACCCTTTGTAGAGGGAAGCAGGGATTACTCATGTGCTAGAGATTTTTATTTTTAATAAAACAAAGATTGAAACCAAATTTTGTGAGAGGTGTATGTCTATGTCAACGATTGCTATCAAATGATCTATTATATTTTCATGTTTAATGGCTTCAAGAGCGGCCCCCGTAGGAGAATCATAGCATTCCCGTGTCTCCTTATTTTCAGAAGCCAAGTTCTTGTTTTTTCAAGTTATTGTTGTATCTTATCTTTTGTGGGCTGGGGACCCAGATACCTGCTCTTTTTCAATATTAAGGAATAGCACATTATTCATGCTGGTCAGGTGTGAAGCCACCAAATATAAAAACATATAATGAAACATTCAATACTTCCTCATGAGTTAAAACAGGAACATAAAACATGTAATAATTTTGAAGGTTTAAAGGTAGCACATGAAAAATTTACTTGGAGTGGTGGTGGAATAACACATATAGGTAGGCATGGTGAAAACATTTGTAAAACTTTGGTTTTTGAGAGTTGGATGCACGAGTAGAACTCATACTCAGTAAAGTGTGAAGGCTAGCAAAAGACTGGGAGCGACCAAAGAGAGAAATAACAACCATAATCATGCATAGGGAAAAAACATCATTAATCAAAGCATGAAGTAATATTAAAATTTAAAAACTAAATGATAATCTAGGTGACTTTGTTTATAGTCATAACATGGTTTTAGTATGCGCCAAGTCAATCCAAGTAAAGCATTTAAAGGAGAATATCACAATACCATGCTTCAATATGAGGAAACAACACATGATAAATTCAATGACACATTAAGTACTCTCAGCTATTTGATACTAGTCAAGATACATCATAAATAACTAAAATAACATATTAACATGACATTCCAACATCTATGCCATAGTCAATGCAAGCTTTCTTTTGCACCACTATAAGCATGAATTAATTTACTCTTTTCCGACACCAAATAACTTATTTGAAATATCTCTCAAAGAAAATAGTCATCAAAGACCAGAGATCTAATCATATATAACTTAATAAAACCAACAAGATCTGAACAAAATACGAATGAAAAGCAAGAGCTAAACGCAGTACTAGCAAAAACTAAACACTCACAAAACAATAAGAGTGAAAACTAGAGTGTTCTAGACAATGAAAATGGATCGTGTATCTGTCAAAACTAAAATATGCTAGGATCCAACCATAAACTACACCAAAGAAAACAAAAAACTGAAATATAACACCCCTCCTTGTAAGAAGGAATGTTACCACGAAAAAACCCACACTAACATTCTATCGAGGAAAATCCGACAGCACCTCTCTTGTACCAATGGATATCCACGACAGGCAAGTGAAAATAGAGTATATAACTATGAGAAACAGCAACGGAAAGATACGGAAATGCTCATACAACCCTAGTAGAGCTAAGTGGCATAGCCTCAAACCAACATTCTACACCAGAACATGGAAACCTCAAGTTCCAAGCACACAGACATAAGGTGGTAATTAGTAAACTCCAGCCCACCTTGTAGAATAATAAGTTGGACAAGAACACAATCTAAAACATGTGATGTACACAACAAGTAGACCTTGCTACCAGGAAACATGAACTGAAGTAAGTGAGTTTGAGCTAGGTATAGAAAGAGTGGTGAAATCCGTGAGTGCACATCCATGAGAGCTACGCCCTTTTAGTATACGTGCAAAGCATCACAGTGAAGTACCTGAAACAAAGCTCACACGGGGTGAGTCAAAAGACTCAACAAGTACACAACATAAGCATGGAACATTGGAAATTAACAATATGAACGGAAACCATGCCGGAAATAAACTGATTGTAATATCAAATCTTCCATGCTTGGAATGGCACATATGCACATGAAGGAATAATGAAACCAAATAAGACCGTGACTTGGCTCTGAGCTTTTGCCGGCAAGCTGAGGAGGGGCGACGTCTCACCACACTCCTTTTCATCCCTCACCTGGTGAGAGGACCATATGAGGTTGGACCCGAAGGACCAATCACTCGCAAAGCGAGGAACATTCCTTGGAATGGGGAGGTTCACTCATAATGGAATTTTATCTCAAAAAAACCAAGAAGATCAAATCCCTATAACATACTAATGGTATGGTGTATTGGAATGTACACTAGGGAACGACATGTCCACCATTTCAGGAATGTAAGGAAATATTGAGAACATGGACATAATATAAAGAGAGCCATTTAGCCGGTTGATGCCCGGTGTACTCGCCTCAACCGTTGTGATGGAGGTGGTGCGAGACTACCTCCGGTGGGTTGGTGCTGAATCTTCTGTAGGAGCACATACACAATTCTTAAACATTGCACCAAGACATGACATATGAAACAATAACATCAAACGGTCTTAAGCCGCGTCCCAGGAGAGCAAAGGTCTGTCCCTTCACGAAAAAATTCACAAGTCGAGCTAGGAAGCTCGAAAACAAGCAAATGATATTGCTATAGATTCATACGGACCTTAGCTACAGATAACTCCAAACATTGGAACTCAAAATATGGAGCTATAAAGGTCATATCTAGCAAAATCCACTCTGCTGTTTCCAGAATTCAGAATAACAAGTAGGCACTTTTGGAAATCCATAGGAACAAGAATACTCATGGAAATTGAGTAAATCCTTCTGTTTTAGAAGCTATGCATCACATACCAGTTAAAAATGAACAAGACATGAATTTAGATGAATTATAAAGGCTCCTAAAACCAACGTGGAAACACTATCTTTTGCTGTTTCTGAAGTTTCGGACTGCTGCAAAGAAACAGATATATCTAGAGTTCTACAACTCGATTGAAATGTTTGACCACTCAAAACGATCGTGGGAACGATATCTACAAAACATACTTCGGGATGCCCCTCTAATTTTTCGATCTAGGCACTCAAAAATGAAGATTTGTGTTGCTGGTTGCCCAGAAACGGAAATATTGGACTCTTTCCTCTAATCCCTAATGGATCTTGCTGATCCCCTTCCCTAAAGGCCAAGGAATAAACCATGTAGAACACATGATATGATCATGGAGAGTTGGGGCACTCACCCTTGATGCTTGAACAAGGGAAATTGGACAGGGGGTGATGGATATGTCATCTTCTTCTAACTTATTCTCTTCTTGCTCCTCTCCTTTCTTCTTCTTCTTCCTCAAGACCAGTTCCAAGAGCTGACCATAGGGGAGAGATAAAACATGGGCTGCTGGGAGATACCAAGAGGAGTGAGGAAGCTCAATGGGAGGAGAAGGGGAGCTCACGGTTTGCTGGAAAAGAGGAGAAAAGGGGATCAGTTGGAGATGAGGATAAATGTCCTCACTCCTCACTTGACAGGGGAAGGGTTCATCGCCAGTTTTTTTTTTATTAAGAGGTAATTTCGAAATTCCAAATAATCTTGACCATTGATTTGAAATAACCCATTGAAGATACATATGAACTCCGATTTGGGCAAACGAGTAGTGTTTTTCAACCGCCTCGATGAGCCCGACGCGACCGTGACATCGGATTTACGATTTGATGAACCCATTAAATAATGGATATAGAGAGACTTAAAACATGTTTTGTCGAAAAGCGATTGTCAGAAAACGGGGGTGTTACATGAAATAAAAATAACATGACGCTCCAAGAATAACACATATCATATGATGCAATAAAAATATAGTGTTTGAGAGAAACATGGTATTTTTGTTGATGAAGAAGAGTATGCCTTGGGCATATCCAAGCTTTGACGCTTTAAATTCTTGTATATGTCTTGGGGTTACATGGGCATACCCAATCTTGAGCTTTTGTCCATCCTTCATCTCATGACATCGTACTTCTTTCCCTACACTTGAAAACTTACTCCACCTAAAACTTCTCACAATCTTCATTAGCAACGTTAGTGTAATCAAAATAATAAATCCACTTGGTTCTGTTTCAACACAAATCTAATACTCAATTTGAAACATTAGATACTATAACAACTTCTTTTAAAGCTCTCTCCTTCAAAAGAACACCAAAAGAAAAAGATTAAGACACAAATGCAAATATTGACATAAATCTATCAAAACTAGACATTCAGTAAAGATGATTTTTTTAAAATCTTATGTTGTTCAAATCAAAACGTGGGAAACTAATGACAGTTATATAACAGCCTGGGGCAGGTGCCCAGAAAATATCAAAATTTCCTCGGATTTTGGTTGAAAGAACCGAGGTTTTTCCTGAAGCGCAAAATCTGAAAAAATAGGAATTTCCCCAAATCATACTAACTCTCTATTAGAGGCTACTCTTGGAACAATAACGAAATAAAATGATATGGAGTGGTTTTTACAAAGGTAACAATGTAGTGTTCCCACATTTAAATAATGCAAGAACACCTGTGTTATTGTGCTAGTCCCTGGATCAATTGCTAGCACCACAGTACAAAATGAAATATCATGCAAATGAGTCAAAATTCTATTACATCGCATAATCCATCCTTTACAAAATAACATTACAACTTGCATAGTAATAGAAGACTAGAAGGATACAAATTATTACAGTAGAAAACATAGTACGACATTGCGCCTCATCGAGATACCCTATATCAGAAGATCAGAAGAAGAGAGGGGACACCGGAGATGTCTTAGAAGTTCAGAAGAGGGAGCCAGCCACGAGGAGAGCCAGAGGGGGGCCACCAGGGGCCCACACCATGCGGTGGCGCGCCCCCCTTGGCTGCGCCGCCAGGTGGTGTGGCCACCCTGGCCCACCTCTGGTCGACCCCTTTCGTGTACTTGACCCCCAAGGAACCCTAAGCCCCATACTATCATCGAAGAATTAATCCTCCGCCGCCTCGGGGCGGAAAACAACAGAGAGAGAAGCTCTCCGGCAGGGAGAAATCTGCCGGGGAAATACCTCTCCGGACAGGGGAAATCATCACCATCGTCACCGTGATCGCTCCGGGCATCATCAAGATCGTAATCGTCATCATCATCACCACCGGAACGATCACCCTCATCATCCACCGTCATCCCTCTGTAAGAAGTAGGGGCCTCTATCGTTGTTTTACATTAGATTTCTCTCCCGATGTGGATAACTTGTTAGTAGTTGATGCTTGTGAGATTTATCAGTGTTAGCACTTTATGACCAGATTGTTATTATCCAATATATCACCTCTGATTATGATCCATATGATGTATTGTGAGTAGTTTGTTTAGTTCTTGAGTATATGGGAGAAGTCATGATGTTAGTAGTGAAGTTATGTTGAAGTAATATCTCGTGGTTCGGTATTTAAGTTGTGGTGCTATTCTTCTAGTGGTGTCATGTCAACATCGACTACATGATACTTCACCTTTATGGTCCTAGGAGTATGCATTGTGTATTTGACTACTAATTGTGGGGTTGCCGGAGTGACAGAAACCTAAACCCCCATTAGGAAACCAATGCATGAGGGAGCATAGAATCTCGGAGTTTGAAGGCTGTGGTTAGATTTATCTTAATTACTTTCTTGTATTTGCGGATTCTTACGAGGGGTATAATCACAAGTATGTATTACTCCTAGTTGGGTGGTGCATTAGCATAAGTTCACTCACACAACACTTCACGAACCAATGGATATTAATCAACTGTAACGAAGCGAAAGCACTTGATGAAATTCCCATGTGTCCTCGAGAACGTTTGGTAGTCATAAGTAACACAACGAGCTTGTCCTTTGCTCTCAAAAGGATTTGGCCATTCGCTGCAATATTATTTACTGATCTTTATTCACTCGCGCTTTCGTTAATTGCTATATCAAAAACCTCCAAAAACCCGTATACTAATGTTTATAGTGAATTCTCTATCCAACCTGCTTGTCAACACCTTCTGCTCCTCGTTGGGTTCGACACTCTTATTTATCGAAATAATACGATACACCCCCTATACTTGTGGGTAATCAAGACTATTTTCTGGTGCCATTTCCGGGGAGTGAAGCGCTATTGGTAAGAGAAACTTTCACTGTGAGTGCTGCTTTTATTTCGGTCTACTGTTTTATTTCATTATGGAGAATACCTTTGGTTCTCTGTTTAGCAGTTGGTAACCCGTTATCTGCTGAATTAGATCCTCATAAAATACCTATGAAAATTATTTGACGTGTTATGGATAACTGCTATTACGGTGACGGAACTGTCCACCCCGGTGATCATTTGCTTTTTGTACATGAATTATGCGAGTTATTCAGGTGTGCGGGTATTACAATGGATCAAGTTAAAAGGAAATTATTTTCTTTATCGCTGAAAGGAAGAGCCGCTGAATGGTTTAAATTATTGAAGAATAGTGAATCTATAGGATGGGAGGAAATTGTTCCTCTCTTTTTATTCTAAAATTTATCCTCCTAGTGAGATTCATAAAGACCAGAATCAAATCTATAATTTTTAGCCTCATGATGGAGAGTATTGCCCAAGCGTGGGGGAGAATGAATTTATTAATTGTCAAATGTCCCGTTCATGAACTCACGCGTAATATTGTTATCAATAATTTTTATGCAAGGATTTCTCTTCATGATATGGATTTATCAGATGCTTCTTGTTCTGGATCATTCACACATATGAAGGAAGAAGCTAAATGGGATCTTTTTGACCGTATTCAAGAAAACACTGAAGGATGGGAGAAAGACAAAGGTAGAAAGTCAGCTATAAATTATGACTATGAATGCATTAAATCTTTTATGGGAACCAATAATTTCTATGATGTTAGTGCTGTTTGTGGTCTTGATTCTCAAATTTTTGCAAACTGTCTTAAAGATTTCGCCTCCTATCTTGATATTCCGAAAAAGAATTATCACAAGTACCATGCACCTTATAAAGATATTGTTCTTGCCAGTAATATAGAAGTTCATCCTATTAAACCTGCTGTTCCTGAGCCCTATGTTGAAAAAATTCCTTTCCCTGCTAAGGTGACATAACACTCTATGGTGGCTAGTGTGGTTAATAAGAGTAATAAGAAATCTATTTAACCTAGTGAACAAATAACTGTTGAACATGCAGTAGCAATAGTGAAAGATCTTGTTTGTGGAAATGTGGAGGATGAACACACTGTCTTCTGTGAGGATGCTTCTAATATTGTTTCCCATCCTCATAGACCAAAGAAAACTAGTGTTCATGTGCTTTCTGTTAAGATTGGTGATCATTGCTATTATGGTTTGTGTGATATTGGTTCTAGTTCTAGTGCCATAACTTATGAGCTTTATAGAGAAATTATGCATGAAATCGGTTCTTGTGAGCTTGAAGATATTGATGTGGTTACTCAGCTCGCTAATAGAGAAACCGTTTTTCCGATTGGTATTGTTAGAGATGTGGAAGTTTTGTGTGGTCAAACTAAATATCCCACTGATTTTTAGTACTTGGTAAGGCTGCTAGTAAGACTTGTCCTATTATTTTTGGTAGACCTTTCTTGAACACTTGTGCTGCTATTATAGATTGTAAAAGAGAGAAGATTTTGACTAAATTTGATGGAAAATCTTATGAGTTCAATTTCTCTAAATTTGCTAGAGCACCTTACGAATCTAAATATCCTGATGAGAATTTTAAAGTTGAACAACTTGCTTCTATTGCTCTTGCTCCTAACAATGTTTTGCAGCAATATATGGAGGACCATGAGAGTGAGGTCTTTATGGAAGAGAGAAATGAGATTGACGATATTCTTCTTCGTCAACCGGTGATACTGAAACATAATTGACCTGTGGAATACTTGGGTACCACATTACCACCCATGGAGGATCCTGTCTTTGATCTAAAAACTTTTCTTGACGATCTTAAATATGCTTATATAGATGATAAGAAAATATATCCTGTTATTATTAGTGCTAAACTTTCAGGTGAAGAAGAGGAAAGATTATTGGGAATTCTGAAGAAACACCGTGGAGCTATTTGATATACTCTTGATGATTTGAAGGGAATTTATCCTACTATATGTCAGCATGCTATTAGTATTGAACCTGATGCAAAGCTAGTAGTTGAACATAAATGCCATTTAATTCCTAAGATGAAGGAAAATCTTATGAGTTCTGAAGAAACACCGTGGAGCTATTTGATATACTCGATGATTTGAAGGGAATTTATCCTACTATATGTCAGCATGCGATTAATATTGAACCTGATGCAAAGCTAGTAGTTGAACATCAATGCCGTTTAATTCCTAAGATGAAGGAAGTGGCAAGAAATAAGGTACTAAAACTTTTTGAGGCTGGTATTATTTTTCCTATTGCTGATAGTAGATGGGTGAGCCCTGTGCATTGTGTCCCTAAGAAGGGAGGAATGACTGTTGTACCTAATAAAAACAATGAGCTAATTCCACAAAGAGTAGTAGTTGGTTATAAAATGTGCATTGATTTTACAATGGTTAATAAAGTTAATAGAGAAAGATCATTATCCTTTACCCTTTATTGATCAAATGCTTGAGAGGTTATCTAAGAAAACTCATTTTTGCTTTCTTGATGGTTATTCTGGGTTTTCTTAAATTGTTGTTAGGAAGTAAGATCAAGAGAAAACAACCTTTACTTGTCCTTGTGGTACTTATGCTTATAGACATATGCCTTTTGGTTTGTGTAATGCTCCTGCTACTTTTCAAAGATGCATGTATGCTACTTTTCATGGTTTTGTGAAGAAATTTTGGAAGTATTCATGGACGATTTCTCCGTCTATGGAACTTCTTTTGATAATTGTTTGCACAACCTTGATAAAGTTTTATAGAGATGCGAGGAAACTAATCTCGTTCTTAATTGGGAGAATTGCCACTTTATTGTTAATGAAGGAATTGTTCTTGGACATAAAATTTCTAAAAGAGGTATTGAAGTTGACAGAGCTAAAGTGGAAACCATAGAAAAAATTCCCTGTCCTAGGGATGTTAAAGGTATTCGTAGTTTCCTGGTTTTTATAGGAGGTTTATTAAAGATTTCCCTGAAATATCAAAGCCTCTTACTAATATTCTTCAAAAAGATGTACCATTTGTTTTTGATGATGATTGTAAGGTAGCTTTTGAAACTTTAAAGAAGGCTTTAACTGCTGCTCCTATTCTGCAACCGCCTGATTGGAATTTACCTTTTGAAATTATGTGCGATGCTAGTGATTTTTCTGTAGGTGCTGTTTTTGGAGAACACGTAGATAAGAAGTTGAACGTTATTCATTATTCTAGTAAGACTCTTGATGCTGCTCAAAATAATTATGCTACTACTGAAAATAAGTTCTTAGTTGTAGTTTTTGCATCTGATAAGTTTAGGCCTTATATTGTTGACTCAAAGGTTAGTATTCATACTGATCATGCTGCTATTAGATACCTTATGGAAAAGAAAGATGCTAAACCTAGGCTTATTAGATGGGTGTTGCTTTTACAAGAGTTTGATTTGTATATTCTGGATAGGAAGGGTGCTGAAAATCCTGTTGCTAATAACTTGTCTAGATCGGAAAACATTACTTTTGACCCTATTCCTGTTAATGATAGTTTTCCAAATGAACAGTTGGCTGCAATAAAGGTAATATCCCAAGATAGTCCATGGTATGCTGATTATGCAAACTTTATTGTTTCAAAGTATTTGGCTTCAACATTTACACCTCAACAAAGAAGAAAATTATTCTATGATTTGAGGCATTAGTTTTGGGATGACCCACATTTATACAAAGAAGGAGTATATGGTATTATGAGAAGATGTGTTCCAGATCAGGAACAACGTGAAATATTGAAGAAGTGCCATAGTAGTGCTTATGGAGGACATCACGCTGGAGATAGAACTGCACAGAAGGTTCTACAATCAGGTTTCTATTGGCCTACTCTCTTTAAAGATGCACGTAAATTTATTTTATCCGGTGATGAATGTCAAAGAGTAGGAAATATTTCTAGACGTAATGAAATGCCTATGAGTTATTCTCTTGTTATTGAACCTTTTGATTGTTGGGGAATTGACTTTACGGGTCCTTTTCCTCTCTCGAATGGTTATACTCACATTCTTGTTGTTGTTGATTATGTTACTAAGTGGGTAGAAGCTATACCTACAAAAAATGCTAATGGTGAGAGCTTAAAAAAATGCTTAAAGATGTTATTTTTCCTAGGTTTGGTGTGCCTAGATATCTTATGACTGATGTAGGTTCTCATTTTATTCATGGTGGTTTTAGAAAAACCCTTTCTAAATATGATGTTTATCATAGAATTACCTCAGCTTATCATCCTCAAACCAGTGGGCAAGTAGAATTATCAAATAGAGAAATTAAATATATCTTGCAAAAGACTGTTAATAAATCTAGGAAGAATTGGCCAGATAAGTTGAATGATGCTTTATGGGATTATAGAACTACTTATAAAAATCCTATGGGTATGTCTGCCTATAAAATGGTTTATGGAAAAGCTTGTCACTTGTCTTTAGAATTAGAACACAAAGCTTATTGGGCAGTGAAAGAAATAAATAAAGATTTTAAACTTGCTGTAAGAAAAGAATGCTTGATTTGAATCATTTAGATGAATGGAGATTTGAAGCTTATGAAAATGCCAAGCTCTTTACATAGAAAGTTAAACAATGGCATGATAAAAGAATCCTTAAAAGAGAGTTTCATGTTGGTGAGAAAGTTCTATTGTATCGGTCTCGTCTCAGATGTTTTGCAGGAAAATTACTCTCCAGATGGGAATGACCTTATATTATTGAAGAAGTGTATCGTTCGGGTGCAATAAAAATTGCTTCCCTCGAAGATGTAACATCCCAAGTATGAAAACCACCCTAGAATGTTTGATTCTTGTTTAATTAATGTTTTGCATCATGGCATCTTAATCATTGCATTTGTTTTTCCTTTTGTTCCCATCTGTTTTCCTTTGTTTTCACAATTGAAATTCAAACAATATGTCAAATGCTTTGTTCATACTTGTTATGTTACAACTTTCCAAATAAAAGGTTCAAATAAAACTTCAATTTGTTTCCATGAAAAATAAAAAGCTCAACTATTAATTTGTTCTTTAATATTCCACTTAATTCAAATTGCATTCAAAATTCAAATCACATTTTACAAACAGCAACCTTTTGGAATTAATGAGAATTTCAACACATTTCTAATCCTTTTGTTTCCACTTAAAAGGTTCAACCTATTTAAATATTGTTTTCACTAAATCATTTAATCTCAAAATTCATTCAAATTTGAATCAAATTACAAACATCTTTTTATTTTGAACTTTTGGAAAACAAAACTTGTCAAGTGGTTGCTGTTACATAATTATTCAATACCAAAATTTTTCCCTAATTTTTCTACCCCAAAACCTTATCTATTTCTTCCTATTTCTATTTCAGCAAAAAAAAAGTAACAGAACAAAATAAATAAAAAGGAAAAAACTCACAGAGGAGGGGAGCAGCACGGCCCAGCCCATCTCCACGGCCCGGTACCCCTTCGGGGTCTTCTTCCTCCTGTACGGTGCCCCATCGCGCCTATCCACGTCGACGACAGCGACAGTAGACGGCCAGCAGCGCGCCTACACCCCTATATAGCCCCCCTAGGTCCCCGGAGCGCTGCTCTAGCCACCTACCTCCCTTCTCCCTCGATCACCGCCGCCAATTCCTCTCTCTCTGCCGGATTTTCCTCCATCTCTGAACCTCACCGGAGCTCCACTCTCTGATTCCACGATGCTCGCCGCCGTTTCCGTGCTCCTCCTTCCTGGTTAGCCACAGGGATCAGTCCCCCGCAGCTTCCTCTACGACGTCGTCACCTCAGCAAGCTCGGGGAGGGTCTGCTTCAACGCCGCCGTCCTCGACGTCGTCGCCGGCCTTCCACCACCGCGGCGTTCCCTCACAGTGAGAACGCCTCTCACCTCTCTCCTTCCTCCTCTCTGCACACCGCGCGCACACCCAGCACCAGCACGCACTCTTCCACGCACAGCAGCACGACAGCCAGCACTGCGGCAGCTCGCCGCCGGCCGTCTCCGTTCTGTCAAGAAGTTCAGAAACGCGCGCGCGGAAAAATTCAGTTAACGGAACTGAACCTAATCCTAGCTGCGTAGCGTATACTGACAAGAAACAATTGCACACCGCAGTGGTAACGCACCACTGCGCGCTCGTCCGCAGCGCGGGTTCGAGCCCTGCCCCGCGCGAATAAAACCCAACATTTTGCGCGAGCAGCTGACAGGCAGGGGCCACCTGCCAGTGGCCTGTGCTGCCACGCGTGCACACACGCGGGCCACCGTGGCCCAGGGGCCCTCTGTCAGTGGCTAGGGCTAGCCACTGCAGAGTGAAAATTGTTTTTCAGCCTTTTCTTTTTAAAAACAAATCCTTTGCATTTACAGATTGGTCCCTGCCACTAAAATGCTAATAACTTTTATTTTATAAATCCAAATAATGCAAATAAAATATGTTTGTTAAACCAAATTTAATTCTCTACCTAGTTAAATCATTTGTATTCTGTTTTGAATATTTCAAATGCAATCAAATTTCAAATTCAAACAATTCATTTAAAATTTGATTAATTGCATAACTAATTCATACTTAATTTAAATAACACAAATAAAATATGTTTTCCATGCTATATTGAACCACCTTTTCAAATATAAATTTTGTTTCATGTTTTGAATAATTAAAATTGCTTAAATAATTTAAACCTTGTTTAAATCATTTAAATTTGCTAAATTCATAACTTGCTCAAATCAAAATATTTTTGAACATATAAAATATGTTTTCAAACCAGAAAAGTATAAACTTCTCAAATATGAATTTGAATTAATGTTTTGAACAAATAAAAATTCAAATAAATTCATACTTGAATTAAATTCAATTAAATCTTGTTTAAACTTGTTTAATTCATAATTAAATCATTGTAATTCCTTTTTCAATAATTGAAACATGTAATCCACCTAGAATTTTGTGTTCTTTTCAAATATGAACTTTGTTATCTATTTGGGACAATTTAAATTGCTGAAAACAACAAATGCTTGTGTAACACCTTTAAGGAACCAAAATTCCATAACTTGATAAATAAAAATTCCAAACTTGGTAAACCTTATTTCAAATTGTTCCTATTGTTGTTTTCTTTTGTTTTCATCATGCATGCATCATACTAATAAACTTGCACATGGTAATTAATTGTAGATCATTCTTTTCCACCTTAATTCATGGACCTTTTCCATATGCAATCTAAACTGCATATGGGTCCATTTAAACATGTTATCATGTCAACTAGTTTATTTCTATGCATCAATTAAATGGTCATGCATCATCCCATGATTGTGCATTATGCCATGTTATTGATTGTTGTCTCTTTGCGTTGTTTGTTTGCTTCTTCTCGAATAGACGACGACGTTGAGACAGACGAGCTTTACGACACCCCTTCTGAGGATCTAGCCCAGTACCAGGCTGCTGAGCTTGCAGGCAAGTATTCACTCACATGAACCACTGTGTTCCTTTCAACCTTGGATACCGATACTTTCCGTTGTCTATTCTGCTAGCCATATGTATCGTTGCTTGTTCTCCGAACCTATCACATGATACCCTGAACCCTGATATTGCCTCACCTCCAATCCTATAACCCCTTTGCTTGTTGCCCGTGTCTTACTAGCATGCTTAGGGTTGTTTGCTCGAGTCTGTTGTCAGTTACTTTCTGTTACTATATTTCTTTTATGTTCTGGGGCTCGATGTTAAACAACAACCTGTTAATTCTGAGGTATTAATAATTTGCTGATAAGGCACCGGCAGGAGGCCCGGCGTGGTTTTGAGGCCTGCTAGTGTCGACCCTAATTAGGAAAAGGGTCTTGTCTACTGATCCATGATGAGCGCACTAACCGCATGTGGGAAGCGTGTATGGGCGCCCCCCTCAATTTGATTTGATTCGGATCTCGTCCAAATCGTCACACTTAGTTCGGGCTTTCCATTTGATGCACACATATGCAGGTACGAACCCGAGGCCAGGGTGGAATTTTTGTAGTCGGCATTTAGGGCGGCGTGGTCTTAGAGTGCTATGAGGGTCCCCTTTTCTTCGTGGGGCTCGATTAGCCGCGCACGCACAGCACGTGGTGCTTTGGGCTTGATGCGAAGAAGAGTTGAGTTGTGTAGAGTGCCTCGCTTGGTGGGTTTGATTCCCGTCTGGCGGGATATTCTTACGTGTACGACCAAATTGGTGCACCCCTGCAGGGATAAATCTTCTCGAGAAGCCGTGTTTTCCGCGGTTATGGTTGACTTGGTGAAAGTACTGGCTAACAAGTACCCAGAACAACTTACACCTAACTAATGATAACTTGACTAGTAATAGGCTTATTGACACAACAATCTGACCCATCATTAATCCAACTGGGTGAGTTATCCTCGGATTGCTTCTTTGGGTAAGGGGCGAGATCCAGGATGGGTTTGTTTGGAGCTAGTTGTTAGTTGGTTACGATACGCTATCTTATCTCCTTTCTGTTAGCCGGAAGTTGTAGTATGTATCTGTAGTTGGTTAGTGCAGCCAGCTGCCGCATCTTTTGTATCCCCCTTTCTTCCGTTGAACCCAAAGCATCTGTGTTTGGTGTTGACGGGTTACACTTTGGTGAACTGTGAGTCTTTCTTGCCGGTACGTTGATGTACTGACCCCTTTGGGGCTGTGGTTTCCGCAGACTACTTCTCCGAGGATTCACTTGGTGGCTACTACGTGGAGTACGACGAGATTGCTGACGAGTAGATAGCGGACCCGGGCAGGATCCGAGACTACGTGGATGGGCTCCGTCTTCCTTTCATACCCGGCTTCTTAAGCCTATTTGGATTTGTCTGTACTCAGACCTTTTGAATGCTTCCGCTGTGATGTAATGGTGATATGTTGGGACATGTGTTCTCTCGATGATTGTATTTGCTATTCTCTGCTCTAGTGAGAGCTATTTGCAACTTATTTCCATCTTTTGTGTCTTAGAGATATGTTGTGCTATCATTTCGTTTAACGCCGTTGACGTACCATGTGTGTATGGTATGAAGTACGTCAATGGTAGTATCTTGATTTCTATGGGATAGTTTACATCGACGGTGGATAGTAGAGATTGGTTGTCACACATAAGTGTTGGCCTACTCGTAAGAGGATGCGGGTGCAGATAAGCCCCGTAATCCAATCATCTACTATTCAGTTTGGCCCGGTGAGTATCCTCTAGAAGTCAGGGTGCGACAAATGGTATCAGAGCCTGTCTGCCTGTAGGATCCCTTTTACTGGTCGCAGTTGAGTCTAGAAACTATTTTGTAGCTATGTAGGAAAAATGAAACGTGAGAGTAGGAATTCTGTCATTTTTCTTCTTTCCCCACCCACCCACCCTTTTCTGGTAAGGAAGTGCAACGTTGTTTTCCCTTCTCATCTAAACTTTCAAGTTAGGTTTTCACGAATCCTTTTCGCCCGTTGAAACCTTGTTGTTTCGATATCCTGTTCTTCTCAACATCCTTTTCGCCTGTTGAAACCTTGTTGTTGCTTTCCACTTCAGTTCTCTACCGGCGTCTAATCAAAACTTCCCCGATCATCTGCAGATGGATCTCAGGTTCTACCCGCAGGTGGTTCGGATGACTCGTTGCAAGAGCACCGCCGGTTATCCGGAGATGCTGAGAGACATGGTCACTTATCTGGGGTTCCGTTGGGCACCAGAGTACCAGGTCTACGAGCAGCAGCGAGAGTTTGACCAGACCTACTACCAGGCTATCGTCTACATTCTGTCAGATGATGGCATGAGCGTCGTCCACCGCTACGAGGCAGTAGGTTCCACAGTGGATATGGCCGTGCAGCAGGCAGCTTACGTGAGTCTCACCGTCCTTCGTGCTGACTACTGGGGGTTTGACGATTCTATCTATCGCCACATCCCCCGTGGGTACATCACTTCGGAGGGAGCTCACTTCACTCTCTACGACAACTTGGATGTTTATGAGCATGATAACTCCAGGCTGCACACCACCACTCAGTTTGTGAGGTACAGTGACGCAGTTGCCACCACACTATCTCAGGAGTTGGCTTCAGTCAGAGAGCAGCTCTACCTTGCTTTGACTCGTCTGGCGACGTACACCACAGACTTTGTTGGAGACGAGCGCTTCGCACGTTTCGAGCAGCCAGTTGGTCGTCCTCTGCCAGATGCTGGAGGTTACGAGCCGATCAGAGGTCCACTCCTCAACCTCGGTGCTGGATACACTGGGATTCCCCGCTTTGGAGCACAGGGAGCCGATGCTATGTACTTCATCACACCGAGAGTCGCTCTCAGACCACGTCAGATCTACGTGGATCGTCGTTCTACCTACTTTCGTGGGCGTCCTCCTCACCGTACCTCTCGCCGTACTACTCACCGCCGTCCTGCGTGATGAGCATGGGAGTACCGATGTATCCATTCCTAGCTATGTTTAGTTATCCTTTGGCATTCGAACCATTTATGGTGTGTTGGATATTCTGATGTATTTGAACATGTGATGATGTACCTGTTGGTTATCTATTCATGTGTCGGAATAATCTCTCTTTCGGTTGTCAAGTCTATCCTTTTCTGTTGTTGTGCTAAAATGCATTTCCATTCAGGATGCCGCCAACAAGGAACACCCCGCCTGAGCCACCGCCGATCACGGAGCTGTTGACTCAGATGAATCAAGTCGTGACGCAGATGGCCCAGTTCCAGGCTAATCAGCACATCAACCAGACCGCTCCAAGAGTCAGTATCAAGGAGTTCCTCAATCTGGGCCCGAGAGCTTTCGTGGCAACACGCGAGCCTCTGGATGCTGATGACTGGATCCGTGAGATGGCCAAGGCTCTGGACATTGCTCACGTTGCTGAGGAAGACAAGGTCAAGTATGCCTCCTATCTGCTGAAGGGTCACGCAGCTACTTGGTGGGAGAACTACCAGACCATGAGAGCTGGCTACCCAATCACCTGGGGTTGTTTCAAGGAAGCCTTCCTGAAGCACCACATTCCAGATGGTCTCATGGAAAGGATGCGTGAAGAGTTTTGCTCTCTTAAGCAAGGCAAGCTGGACGTCATCGGCTATCAGAGTGAGTTCAATCGCCTCGCTCGATACGCTGGAGACGAGGTGTCCACTGAAGCTAAGAAGATGGCAAGGTTCCACAGAGGTTTTAACCCGGAACTCAAGTACGCCCTCACCAACATCAAGACCAAAGACTTCGAGGAGCTCGTTAACACCGCGCTCAATGAAGAAAATGGGCGCAAGGCGTTCGAAGAGTCTCGCAAGCACTCGCGTGAGGGTGGTTCCTCCTCCAACATGACCACCCCTCCGCAGAAGCGCCGCATCTGGGTGCCAAATGGTGCTGTCACTAGGGCTCCATATGCCCAAGCTTCTCCAGGCTTTGCTCCCCGCCCACCCAACCCATCTCAGATGCATGGTCAGAGGTTTTCAATGGGGCAGCCAAGGCCAGATCCTCCTCGTGTCGTCACTTGCTTCAAGTGCAAGCAGACGGGGCACTACGCTGACAAGTGCACTCAGAGGCAGCTACCTCCACCACCACCTCGTCCCAACACCAACCAGGCAATGGTGCGTGCTCCCCCGGCTAAAGCCTTCAACTCCAACAACAGGCCTGTCGGGAGGACCGCGAGGGTGAATCATATCAAGGCCGACAAAGCTGAGGAAGCTACTGACGTCGTTCTCGGTACATTCTCCGTAAACTCTAACCCAGCTAAAGTGTTGTTTGATACCGGAGCATCGCATTCATTCGTTTCAAAGATCTTTGCGACAAAAGTTAAAATCCCCTTTGTTGGTTTGGGTTCCCCGCTAGTAGTAAACTCCCCTGGAGCAACTATGCAAACTTCTAAGATCAGTCACGGGAATCAGATCCTAATTGGAGGACACATATTCCTTGCTTCTCTCATACTGCTTGGCAATTCTGACATTGATGTCATTCTTCGCATGGATTGGTTGAAGGCCAATAAAGCAAAAATTGACTGTGCTCAGAAGTCAATAACTCTGTTCCACCCTTCTGGCCAGATAGTCTATTCTCCAAATGAATCAAGTTCCATTCAGCTATACACCCTCGATGCTAAACCTCTACCTCTACTTGAAAATGTTCCGGTGGTTTGTGAATTCCCTGACGTCTTTCCAGAAGAGTTGCCAGGGATGCCTCCGGACAGAGCAGTTGAGTTCGTGATCGAGCTTGAACCAGGTACTGCTCCAATCTCTAAGCATCCATACAAGATAGCTCCTCCTGAACTGAAACTGTTAAAGGAGCAAATCGATATGTACATGGAAAAAGGTTACATTCAACCTAGTTCTTCGGCTTGGGGTTGCCCAACTCTGTTCGTTGCGAAGAAGGATCAAACAAAGAGACTCGTTGTTGACTATCGTCCTCTTAACGAGAAAACCATCAAAAACAAGTATCCAATTCCTCGTATCGATGATCTTTTTGATCAACTTGCTGGAGCCTCAATATTCTCAAAGTTGGACTTGAGGATGGGTTACCATCAAATAAAGATCAGAAAGGAAGATATTCCAAAAACAGCTTTCACCACTCGGTACGGTCTATATGAATACACCGTCATGTCCTTTGGTCTCACCAATGCACCGGCGACATTCTCTCGACTCATGAATTCTGTTTTCCACGAATACCTCGACAAGTTCGTTGTGGTATATCTCGATGATATTCTTGTCTACTCAAAGTCCGAGGAAGAGCATGAAGAACATCTTCGTCTCACTCTCATGAAACTTCGCGAGCATCGTCTATATGCCAAGTTCTCCAAATGTGAGTTCTGGATTTCAGAAGTTGCTTATCTTGGTCATATCATCTCTTCCAAGGGCATAGCCATTGACCCAGAAAAGGTTAAGGCAATTGTTGATTGGAAACCTCCTAAGACGGTGAAGCAAGTCAGAAGTTTTCTTGGATTGGCTAGCTATTGCCGTCGTTTCGTCCAAAACTTCTCCAAGATTGCCAAACCTCTCACTGATCTCACAAAGAAGGACAAGAAGTTCGTTTGGTCTCCACAATGTGATGAAAGTTTCAATCTCCTGAAGACTGAACTCACTTCCACCCCAGTTCTGGTTGGCCCAGATACTACCAAACCTTTCCAGATATTATGCGATGCATCTCTCCAAGGTCTAGGTGCAGTTCTTATGCAAGAACGTCAAGTTGTGGCTTATGATTCACGTCAGTTGAACGCACATGAGCAAAATTATCCCACTCATGACCTAGAACTTGCAGCAGTTGTGTTTGCCCTCAAGAAATGGAGGCAATACTTGTTGGGTAATCGCACTGAAATCTTTTCCGATCATAAGAGTCTGAAATACATCTTCACTCAACCAGATCTAAACCTCAGGCAAAGGAGATGGATTGAAAAGATTAAAGACTTTGATCTCACCATTTCTTACACTCCAGGCAAGGCTAATGTTATGGCCGATGCTCTCAGTCGCAAGTCGTATTGCAATAATCTCATGATCATGGAAAGCCAACCTCCACTTCACGAAGAATTCCAGAAGCTGAACCTTGGTCTTGTTCCTCATGGCTATCTTGCAAGCTTGACAGCCAGCCCAACTCTCGATGATAAGATTCGTTCTGAACAACTTCGTGATGCTGAAATCAAGAAGATGGTAGAACACATCAAAGAAGGCAAGGAGAAATTTAAGTCCTTCACAATTGATGACAAGGGAACTGTGTTCTTCGAAGGACGCATTGCAGTTCCTCAAATTCAAAGTCTCAAAGATGTCATTCTCAAGGAGGCTCATGAAACTCCTCTATCCATCCACCCTGGAAGTACAAAGATGTACCAGGATCTCAAAACACTGTATTGGTGGCCTGGCATGAAACGTGAAATTGCTCAATACGTTTCTGAATGCGACGTTTGTCAACGTGTTAAGGCAGTTCATCAGAAAACAACCGGTCTTCTCCAACCTCTGAAAATCCCTGAGTGGAAGTGGGACATGATTGAAATGGACATCGTCACTGGTTTTCCAAAGTCCAAGAAGGGCAACGATGCAATCTTCGTTGTTATTGATCGTCTCACTAAAGTAGCTCACTTCTTTGCTGTCAAAGAAACAATCTCAGCTAGCCAGTTAGCAGAGCTCTACACAGCAAAGATTGTTCCTCTTCATGGTGTTCCACTGGAAATAAGCTCAGACCGTGGAAGTATCTTCACTTCTCATTTCTGGAAGAGTTTTCAAGATGCATTGGGCACCAAACTGCTGTTCAGCACAGCCTACCACCCTCAGTCTCAAGGGCAAGTCGAAAGAGTCAATCAGATTCTCGAGGATATGCTCAGAGCATGTGGTCTCTCCTTTGGCATGAAATGGGAGGATTGTCTTCCATATTCTGAATTCTCCTACAACAACAGCTTCCAGGCAAGCCTAGGCATGGCACCATTTGAAGCTCTCTATGGCCGCAGATGCAGGAGTCCAATCAATTGGTCTGGAGCTGGTGAACGTTCACTCTTAGGCCCTGACATTGTTAAGGAAGCCGAAGAGAAAGTTCGCATCATTCGTGACAATCTCAAGATTGCTCAGTCTTGTCATAAAAGCTACTATGACAGCAAGCACAGGGATATGATATATGCACCTGGTGACAAAGCATATCTCCGTGTAACTCCCCTCAGAGGCACTCATCGTTTTGGTGTGAAAGGAAAACTTGCACTAAGATACATTGGTCCTTTCAACATTCCCTCGAGGCGTGCGGAAAATGCCTATCGTCTTGAACTTCCAGAAAAACTATCCAAGGTGCACGATGTGTTTCACGTGTCACAGCTCAAGAAGTGTTTCAAAGATCCAGATCGTGCAGTTGACCATGATTCCATTGAACTGCAAGATGATCTCTCTTATGAGGAGCACCCTATTCGAATTCTCGATGAGACCGAGCGTAAGACTCACAACAAGAGCACCAAGTTCTTGAAAGTGCAGTGGTCCCATCATTCCGATAAAGAGGCAACATGGGAGACCGAAGAGGATCTTCGCAAGAAGTATCCGGACCTTTTCTCTTCTCAGTAAGGAATCTCGGGGCGCGATTCCTTCAAGGGGGGGCGTTTTGTAACATCCCAAGTATGAAAACCACCCTAGAATGTTTGATTCTTGTTTAATTAATGTTTTGCATCATGGCATCTTAATCATTGCATTTGTTTTTTCCTTTTGTTCCCATCTGTTTTCCTTTGTTTTCACAATTGAAATTCAAACAATATGTCAAATGCTTTGTTCATACTTGTTATGTTACAACTTTCCAAATAAAAGGTTCAAATAAAACTTCCATTTGTTTCCATGAAAAATAAAAAGCTCAACTATTAATTTGTTCTTTAATATTCCACTTAATTCAAATTGCATTCAAAATTCAAATCACATTTTACAAACAACAACCTTTTGGAATTAATGAGAATTTCAACACATCTCTTATCCTTTTGTTTCCACTTAAAAGGTTCAACCTATTTAAATCTTGTTTTCACTAAATCACTTAATCTCAAAATTCATTCAAATTTGAATCAAATTACAAACATCTTTTTATTTTGAACTTTTGGAAAACAAAACTTGTCAAGTGGTTGCTGTTACATAATTATTCAATACCAAAATTTTTCCCTAATTTTTCTACCCCAAAACCTTATCTATTTCTTCCTATTTCTATTTCAGCAAAAAAAAGTAACAGAACAAAATAAATAAAAAGGAAAAAACTCACAGAGGAGGGGAGCAGCACGGCCCAGCCCATCTCCACGGCCCGGTACCCCTTCGGGGTCTTCTTCCTCATGTACGGCGCCCCATCGCGCCTATCCACGTCGACGGCAGCGACAGTAGACGGCCAGCAGCGCGCCTACGCCCCTATATAGCCCCCCTAGGTCCCCGGAGCGCTGCCCTAGCCACCTACCTCCCTTCTCCCTCGATCACCGCCGCCAATTCCTCTCTCTCTGCCGGATTTTCCTCCATCTCTGAACCTCACCGGAGCTCCACTCTCTGATTCCACGATGCTCGCCGCCGTTGCCGTGCTTCTCCTCCCTGGTTAGCCACAGGGATCAGTCCCCCGCAGCTTCCTCTACGACGTCGTCACCTCAGCAAGCTCGGGGAGGGTCTGCTTCAACGCCGCCGTCCTCGACGTCGTCGCCGGCCTTCCACCACCGCGGCGTTCCCTCACAGTGAGCACGCCTCTCACCTCTCTCCTTCCTCCTCTCTGCACACCGCGCGCACACCCAGCACCAGCACGCACTCTTCCACGCACAGCAGCACGGCAGCCAGCACTGCGGCAGCTCGCCGCCGGCCGTCTCCGTTCTGTCAAGAAGTTCAGAAACGCGCGCGCGGAAAAATTCAGTTAACGGAACTGAACCTAATCCTAGCTGCGTAGCGTATACTGACAAGAAACAATCGCACACCGCAGTGGTAACGCACCACTGCGCGCTCGTCCGCAGCGCGGGTTCGAGCCCTGCCCCGCGCGAATAAAACCCAACATTTTGCGCGAGCAGCTGACAGGCAGGGGCCACCTGCCAGTGGCCTGTGCTGCCACACGTGCACACACGCGGGCCACCGTGGCCCAGGGGCCCTCTGTCAGTGGCTAGGGCTAGCCACTGCAGAGTGAAAATTGTTTTTTAGCCTTTTCTTTTTAAAAACAAATCCTTTGCATTTACAGATTGGTCCCTGCCACTAAAATGCTAATAACTTTTATTTTATAAATCCAAATAATGCAAATAAAATATGTTTGTTAAACCAAATTTAATTCTCTACCTAGTTAAACCATTTGTATTCTGTTTTGAATATTTCAAATGCAATCAAATTTCAAATTCAAACAATTCATTTAAAATTTGATTAATTGCATAACTAATTCATACTTAATTTAAATAACACAAATAAAATATGTTTTCCATGCTATATTGAACCACCTTTTCAAATATAAATTTTGTTTCATGTTTTGAATAATTAAAATTGCTTAAATAATTTAAACCTTGTTTAAATCATTTAAATTTGCTAAATTCATAACTTGCTCAAATCAAATTATTTTTGAACATATAAAATATGTTTTCAAACCAGAAAAGTATAAACTTTTCAAATATGAATTTGAATTAATGTTTTGAACAAATAAAAATTCAAATAAATTCATACTTGAATTAAATTCAATTAAATCTTGTTTAAACTTGTTTAATTCATAATTAAATCATTGTAATTCCTTTTTCAATAATTGAAACATGTAATCCACCTAGAATTTTGTGTTCTTTTCAAATATGAACTTTGTTATCTATTTGGGACAATTTAAATTTCTGAAAACAACAAATGCTTGTGTAACACCTTTAAGGAACCAAAATTCCATAACTTGATAAATAAAAATTCCAAACTTGGTAAACCTTATTTCAAATTGTTCCTATTGTTGTTTTCTTTTGTTTTCATAATGCATGCATCATACTAATCAACTTGCACATGGTAATTAATTGTAGATCATTCTTTTCCACCTTAATTCATGGACCTTTTCCATATGCAATCTAAACTGCATATGGGTCCATTTAAACATGTTATCATGTCAACTAGTTTATTTCTATGCATCAATTAAATGGTCATGCATCATCCCATGATTGTGCATTATGCCATGTTATTGATTGTTGTCTATTTGCGTTGTTTGTTTGCTTCTTCTCGAATAGACGACGACGTTGAGACAGACAAGCTTTACGACACCCCTTCTGAGGATCTAGCCCAGTATCAGGCTGCTGAGCTTGCAGGCAAGTATTCACTCACATGAACCATTGTGTTCCTTTCAACCTTGGATACCGATACTTTCCGTTGTCTATTCTGCTAGCCATATGTATCGTTGCTTGTTCTCCGAACCTATCACATGATACCCTGAACCCTGATATTGCCTCACCTCCAATCCTATAACCCCTTTGCTTGTTGCCCGTGTCTTACTAGCATGCTTAGGGTTGTTTGCTCGAGTCTGTTGTCAGTTACTTTCTGTTACTATATTTCTTTTATGTTCTGGGGCTCGATGTTAAAAAACAACCTGTTAATTCTGAGGTATTAATAATTTGCTGATAAGGCACCGGCAGGAGGCCCGGCGTGGTTTTGAGGCCTGCTAGTGTCAACCCTAATTAGGAAAAGGGTCTTGTCTACTGATCCATGATGAGCGCACTAACCGCATGTGGGAAGCGTGTATGGGCGCCCCCCTCAATTTGATTCGATTCGCATCTCGTCCAAATCGCCACACTTAGTTCGGGCTTTCCATTTGATGCACACATATGCAGGTACGAACCCGAGGCCAGGGTGGAATTTTTGTAGTCGGCATTTAGGGCGGCGTGGTCTTAGAGTGCTATGAGGGTCCCCTTTTCTTCGTGGGGCTCGATTAGCCGCGCACGCACAACACGTGGTGCTTTGGGCTTGATGCGAAGAAGAGTTGAGTTGTGTAGAGTGCCTCGCTTGGTGGGTTTGATTCCCGTCTGGCAGGATATTCTTACGTGTACGGCCAAATTGGTGCACCCCTGCAGGGATAAATCTTCTCGAGAAGCCGTGTTTTCCGCGGTTATGGTTGACTTGGTGAAAGTACTGGCTAACAAGTACTCAGAACAACTTACACCTAACTAATGATAACTTGACTAGTAATAGGCTTATTGACACAACAATCTGACCCATCATTAATCCAACTGGGTGAGTTATCCTCGGATTGCTTCTTTGGGTAAGGGGCGAGATCCAGGATGGGTTTGTTTGGAGTTAGTTGTTAGTTGGTTACGATACGCTATCTTATCTCCTTTCTGTTAGCCGGAAGTTGTAGTATGTATCTGTAGTTGGTTAGTGCAGCCAGCTGCCGCATCTTTTGTATCCCCCTTTCTTCCGTTGAACCCAAAGCATCTATGTTTGGTGTTGACAGGTTACACTATGGTGAACTGTGAGTCTTGCTTGCCGGTACGTTGATGTACTGACCCCTTTGGGGCTGTGGTTTCCGCAGACTACTTCTCCGAGGATTCACTTGGTGGCTACTACGTGGAGTACGATGAGATTGCTGACGAGTAGATAGCGGACCCGGGCAGGATCCGAGACTACGTGGATGGGCTCCGTCTTCCTTTCATACCCGGCTTCTTAAGCCTATTTGGATTTGTCTGTACTCAGACCTTTTGAATGCTTCCGCTGTGATGTAATGGTGATATGTTGGGACATGTGTCCTCTGGATGATTGTATTTGCTATTCTCTGCTCTAGTGAGAGCTATTTGCCACTTATTTGCATCTTTTGTGTCTTAGAGATATGTTGTGCTATCATTTCGTTTAACGCCGTTGACGTACCATGTGTGTATGGTATGAAGTACGTCAATGGTAGTATCTTTATTTCTATGGGATAGTTTACATCGACGGTGGATAGTAGAGATTGGTTGTCACACATAAGTGTTGGCCTACTCGTAAGAGGATGCGGGTGCAGATAAGCCCCGTAATCCAATCATCTACTATTCAGTTCGGCCCGGTGAGTATCCTCTAGAAGTCAGGTGCGACAGAAGATAACACTAGAAAAGTGGTAAATGGGCAAAGACTCAAACATTATATTTCTGGGGACTTCTATGATGAAGATGTTGATGTTATTCAAGTTATGACTCCGGAGAAGTTCATTGGAGGGAAGATTCTAGAATCTGCAGAGTCTGTTTTGGAATAGGTAACAGTTCTATAAAGAAAAGTTCGCGGATTACCTTCCAATTTATAATTTATTTGTTTTTGGAAAATATGAAAAATACCGAGCCAAAAAGGAGTTGGAGATGGTGCCCGGAGGCAGCACACCACCTAGGGGCGCGGGACCACCCTTGGCCGCACCACCCTATGTTGTGGGCGCCCTGGAGCTCCTCTTCGACTCGTTTTCGACCTGGACTTTCCTTTCGTTACGCATATTTTTGCTATATAACCCCCCGCACCCCCGAGGTCCGTATATCGTTTTATCGTCGTGTTTCTGTTTCGAGCCGTTTCTGCCAGGATCAGTTTTCAGTTTTAGAAGCACCATGGTCTCCACCAACAACAACAAGGGGAAGGGAACGAAGGAAGATTATCTCCAAGACCGGAATCCGGAGGAGGAGACCGAGAGTGGAGCTGAAGGAGATGTAGAAGAAAACCCACGAGTGCGTCCACGCGCTACCATCACAAGTATTGGAGTGGTTGCAAAACCTTCCAAGAAAACGACGAGGATGAGAACCGGAGGGAAGGCCCCACGTCACTGCTTAGCTTCAAGGACACCACTTTCAGGCATAAAGAAACATTTCTGTACTTTAATTCACGAGTATCAATCTAGGAGGGTACGTGTGGCAGATTTGCCTTCTTGCTAGGATATGGATCGTTCTAACCGTGCACATATAAAAATATCTCAACCTAAGGAAGTGTGGGGGGAAAATGTTGATGGCTGGAATTCACTCTCCGACAAGCATGCAAACCGTATTGATCACAATACGGAGATGATGCGTATGCTTATGTTCGCAATTGTATATCTGAAGAAATCAATTGATAAGCTCGTCGAGAAAGATTCACCACCACCACCACCGAAGAATTGATTCGTCATCGGTATTGGCACCCCCTTGGCTTGTTCCAAGCTTGGGGGAGTGTCGTGGTGTCGATTTCACTCCTTTTTACCTTTTAGTAGAGTCATATAGTGAGTATAGAAAATATCATATAGTATGATTTGTAGTATGGAAGTGGTGCTCCTTAGTTGGTTATCGTTGTATCCCTTTGTTTGAGTTGCCGTAATGAAATAGTAATGATAAGTTTCATCATCTACTTGTTCTACTTTATTTTAGTTTGGAATTTTTGTTATGTGATTGATCTTGTTATTAGTATTGGTACCAATTTTGGAGTTTCAAGATAATCTAGTTGGTTTTGGCAAACTTAGCATTGGTCAGTAGCAACATGTAACATCCACCTTTTTGTAATAAAGAGTTTGTGTTTGTGTTCGTGCTTATGTCATGTCATGCATGCATTTTGAAACCATGGTTGTATTTAAAACAAGTGCATTAAAAATTTAATAAGGGAATTTATTAAAATCACTTAAAGTGCCAATTGATAATCATGGTTCAAAATGGTTCCATTTTTGTCAAACAAAAATAGGTTGTGGTTGCAAATGTTATAAGTAGCTCAATTTTTTTTTGCCAATTTTTGTTTTACAAAAAGCCCTCAAATCTGTTTTTAACCTGTTGTCTTAAAGGAGCACGGACCCTTTTGCAAATTCCAGTTCTTCCCTCCCTCCCTCTCTGCAACTCGTTGCCACCGTCGGCCTCTGTCCGCCGCCGCGCCCCTGCTCGCTGGTGTGACCTCCGACGACCATCCGGCCAGCCGCTACCACCCCTAAAAATAGCGCGATCCCCTCTCCATCGTGGATTGCTTCGATTTCGAAATCGCGCGCGGAATCGGCCGATTGCACCACAGCCGTACCATCCCAGCCACGGGATGACGTCATCATGACGTCATGCCCACGTCACAGCCATTTTCTATTTAATTTTATTTAAATGGAAACTTAATTGACACGTGGGCCCACCTCTATTTAATTCCAGAAAAAGAATAAAAATTGTATATTCAATAATTTTTAATTGGTTAATGAGAAAATGTGTTCAATATACCAAAATGTTCAGAAAAATATAATCTACATATTTATGTCATTTTCACACAGGTTTGACAAAGTTGAATTTTGACCCTTATTTAAAATGGAGAAAATAAGTTTTTATTTAAGAAAATTAGAAAATTACAAGTTATATGTCGAAATGCTTAGAAAGACAAATGCAACCTAGTTGTGATGTTTTCAACCCAATTTGAGCACTTTAACTTTGTCGCACGTTTAGAATTGCCCGAATCGGCGTGTGAGGTCTATTTCAGGACTAATTTCACTAAAAATGTATTTTTAACATATGAACCCTAGCAACTAATGCATGTAAAATGCATAGATGAATTTTGCATATTTTCACATGGTTTTATATTACATATTGCACTATATAAGGGTATAATTCAATGTTTTATAGTATTTTGGGGTTAAATTACAAAGTCCCCCAACTTTTATGGAATTAACCCTGCCTGTCAGAAACCCCGTTTTTTATATTTTTGACGTTTCAGGGGGCAAACTTCCGTGAAATCACCTGAAAATATGCGGGGGGTCATTTTCTTGGAAGGAGAAGACTTGCAGGCGAAGGATCCACGAGAATTGGGCAAGGAGGCCCAAAATAGGACCCTCCACGCGGCCAGATTCGTTGGCCGCGTGAGAGGCCCCCTTTTGGCCCCTATGGCCCCAATTCCTTCCATTTTCGACTTACCGACTCCGCCTTGACCTAAAACCGACTATAAAAAGGGTCCCTCGTACCCTTACGGAGGAGAGTGCCGCCGAAACACCGAAACACCGAAAGAGAGACCAGAAGTTCCAGATTGGAGGGGGGAAACTCCGGCGGGGCGCCGCCGGTGTGATCTCCTACCCCTCCAACTTTATCTCCATCGACATCTCCATGAAGAGGGAGTAGTCCACCCCAGGGCTATGGGTTTGTGGAAGTAGCACTTGTATCTCTATCTCTATGTGTTTCACTAATTAGATCCGTATGAGCTGCCTCACATGATTACGGGCACCGTTGTAATTCCTATGTGGTGGATCTTTTCTATGAGTTATTGAATCTGAGATTGCAATTGTTTCTCTTGAGTTATTTGAGTAGATGTATCTTATGTACCCCATTCTTATTTTCTAGCTTTGATCAATCTAGTTCTTGAGAGCGTGTGTGGGGTGATGGGTGCATTAGTTGGAGTAACGGGGGGTGGCTAGTGCTGTGAAAGTGACAGAAGTTCAGCGATCCACTTAGGTTTTGTTAAACCTTTCTTAGTTACCTCACTAGGGATAAATAGGAGTACCTTGTTACCGGGGATTTGAAGTGACACTAATCAATCTCCATGACTAGATCTAGCAAGTTCTTACTTCAACTTCATGTCACATTGCTTAAAGCTATACTCTGGTTTTTCCTTAATTATCGAGGTGTTATGATTTATTTCGCATCTTGGTGGAGTATAAGAGGGATTAATATGACCGTAGTGATCTCTATGCTAGGACGTGATGCCCATATGAAAGTACTCAATGTTAAACATGCTATTATGTCCACCGTCTACCACTTTATTTGAGAGAATGCAAGTGTGAAACCATGAACCCCGGTCCTATTTTAATAATAAGAAAACACTCTAGTTACTTTGCTGCAATTTACTTTACTTGCATCTCCAATTCGAATTTACATTATCTCCATCACCACTTGCATCACAAAAATACAAAAACAATCCATTGCATATTTATTTTCTCATTTGCATTTAGTAGTAGATTTAATTATTGCACATTTACTTTCAGTTTTGCATTGCAATTTAGAAGTCTCACACCTTGTGCTTGACAACCACTTGGTGAGGTTGAGGGCACAAAATTCTCTACTTGTTTGCAGGATCCTGGAGGAAGCTTGGAAGACAACTGCTGAAATACTGGCTCCCCAAGAGTTCGATATAAACCCTTGAGTCACCCTCATGGAGAAGAAGGCTTGCCACTAGCTACACACTCTGCACTTGGAGTCTGAACCTAGCCATCAAGCGTTTTTCTGGCGCCGTTGCCGGGGAGCCATAGGTGAAGGAGTTGTCCAAGGGAGCTCACAAGAAGTCTTCATCACCAACAAGGTGTGCAAACACATAATCTTGGGGAGGTTGCACCTACGTGAGTACCGTCCTTTCTATCTCCACCTTCTTTCAAGTAGATTTTTTTGTTTCTTGTCTTGTTTTTTTTTGTTTTTGTTTTTGTTTTGTCTTGCATATTTTATTTTAGTTTGCATTTTAGTTTTGCATTTAGTTATCTAGTTTATTTTAGTATTTCGAATTTTCCTAGTTACTTTACTTTTCAGTTTTGCATAAAAAATTAAAAACTACATAAAAACTGTTAAAATGGGTGATAACACTAAATTAAGTGACTACACAAATACACCCAATGACCAATTCATTGCTAGGCCAATTACTACACCTGAAATAAAAGCTGAAAGCTATGAAGTAAGTCTTAGTTTATTGAATTTAATTACTAGAGAGCAATTTGGTGGTAGTTCTATGGAGGATGCCTCTATGCATCTTCATGATTTCATGGAAATATGTGATATGCAAAAATTAAAAAATGTGGAAAGTAGTGTTTTAAAACTGAAATTATTTCCTTTTTCACTTAGAGGAAAGGCTAAAGAATGGTTACTTTCATTACCTACAGCTAGTATAAAGTCTTGGGATGATTTAAAAGAAGCTTTCATTAAGAAATATTATCCTCCCGTTAAAATTTTGCAAAATAGGAATAATATCCTCTCATTTAGGCAAAATGATAATGAACATGTAGCCATGGCATGGGATAGAATTAAATTAATGCTTAGAACATGCCCATCACATGGAGTAAATGAATGGACCATACTACACTCTTTTTATAATGGTCTAAACTACATGTCTAGAAATATACTTGATTCTGCTGCTGGAGGTGCCTTTATGAGTAAAACTGTAGGTGAGGCTAAGAGCATATGAGAAAGAATATTGCAAAATTATAGTCAATGGAATACTTAAAGAGCACCCAATCGCACTAAGAAAATAAACTCAATTGAAGAAACCAATGATTTGTCTTCTAAAATGGACACTATTCTTGCTTTTATAATAAACAAAATATGGAGAATGTGCCTTTGCAGGAGCTAGTTGGTAGTAATTTTGAAAGTGTGGATGTTAATTTTTTTAGGAATTATGGTAGAAATGGTTTTGGTAATGCTTATAATTCATATAGTAAACCTCCTTATGTGCCAAATAAACCTTTTGTTCCATATCCTAATGCTAATGAAAATAAGTGGAAGCCTTCTAGTGAAATTTCTGAATCTAATAAATTGCTTATGGAACAAGTTGCTAGTCACAATGCTATGATACATGAGTTAAATAAGTCTATTGCATCCATTAGTAGTGATATTAAAGGATTGCATCTTCAATCTTCTAATTTAGATAAAGCATTGTCAAAATTAGCTGATAATCAAGCAACTCTATTAAGCATGTCAGCAGGAAAGCCACAAGAACAACCTAGTGTAGGAATGAATTCTACTCCCTCCGTCCACTTTTATAAGGCTCACTTCTTAGCATTTCAATAGTAAGAAGTGAGCCTTATAAAAGTGGACGGAGGGAGTATTACTATTGCTCTCCTATTATTGAAAATATTGATCATATTGCTGAGAATACAAGTGAGCATGTCCCTACTAGCTTAGAAGAAACTTTGAATGAAATACTGAAGTACCCTGAATATTTACTTCCATATATGTCTTATCTTGCTAGCAAAGATGAAATTAGTCCTCATGAATCAAGCATGCTAGGTAAATTAGAGAGTAAAGTAGAGGAAATTATGATGCTTACTAAAATTAAGGATCCATTGCTTGATTTAGAAAAAAGTAGCTTGCAAGAACTTATTGCTACTCTACAAAAAATTGCTAGTGATCCCACTATAAATGTTAATCAACCTGGCTTTGGATCTTATATTGCTAATCATGTCTTGCAAGAAAAAATTTCTAGGTACAAGAATGAGGCCATGATACCTCCTAAACTTGGGGATGCATGGATCCCCAAGGTGCTAGTTTCAATTGTAAAAGAAATTCACCATGCTATGTTAGATCTAGGTTCTAGTGTATCGGTACTCTCTAAAGAATTATATGAATTGCTAGAACTAGAAAATTTAGAAAAGTGCTCAAGTGAATTTTTCCTTGCTGATAACTCTACTAAACATGCTGTAGGACAAGTAAAAGATGTTATGATTGAATTGCACATGACTTTTGTACCCGTTGATTTCATTATTATGGATATGTGGGATAAATCCCCTAGTCCTATTATTTTGGGTAGACCTTTTCTTCGTACTACATGTGCAATCATAGACTCCAAGGAAGGGAATGTCAAGTTTCAGTTCCGTCACAAGAAAAGCATGGAGCACTTCTGAAGGAAAAGGGGCACGCTGAAGAACAAGCTCACTCATGAGCTTTATCACTCCTGATTATCAAGTAAGTAAAGCCTAGCTATATGGCTATAAAGAAAGCGCTTTACGGGAGGCAACCCGGTTGTTTTTGTTTGGATTTTCCTAGTGTACTCTTGCTGTCTCAAGAGATTAGTTTTTTTTTAATTCTGGAGTTTTCAATAAAGAGTCAAGTCAAACCCATTTGGACTTATAAGTTGCTATCCTAGTGCATGAAATTTCTGTTTCAGCACGAGTCTGCTCACCGTATGATTTTACGTTTTTTATTGGTATGTCGGATTGAGCTAATTTTTTAGTATGTTCTGAAACTTTTTGTCCTCTATAAGAAAACAAATTGGCTTAATTTTTTGACGAGTCTAGCTTAGGGAAAAACGTTCGTTTTGCTGCTGCTGCTTTTCTGGACAGATTCTGACTTCTTTTGTTTTATGCACTCTTTGGGCTTGGGAATCGAATTTCCATGATTCTTTCAAGCAAGAGAGTGAACATAAAACATAATGAACCTTATTGTCTATCTACTGGAGAATTTTATTTGGAATTTTGCACAGCAAGCATGTGATTTGTTTGTCCTTGCTAATCTCAGCCCACAGAAAAAGAATGGGAGAAACATGTTTTGTGAAGTTTTTTCACAGGGAATAGAGGAGCTGCGCCTCAAGACATCCAAGAATGGTGAAATCCATAAGCTTGGGGATGTGATGAACACCCCACTGGAGCTACACTCTTTTGGTTAGCACACGTGTACTTTCTTTTTTTCTAAGCAAAGCATTTATCGTAGAGACTTGAAGCGTCTACTTTTTGTTTTTATTTTTGTTTTGATAAGACCACCACCATTATTTTATATGAGATTGAGCTACTGGAGTTTGGGGTTGAATATATTGGATGCTAGTATTATGACTTGGAATAGGGATGCCATGGTTGATTTGAAGAGCTACATATGTTTGCATGATTTATAGGCTTTTTATGTGTAGAAATTTGCACTAATATTGTCTTGAGCTATCTCTTATTCATGTCCTTGATGTTAATTGCTGGTTTATTTAGTTTTTCATGAAATGAGTAGTTATATGGACATATGCATGCATAGTAGCTGGTCAACTATCTCCCTCTTGCTAGCCCTAAAATTTAAAAATTCCAACAAGTAAAAACTTGTTTCCAACACTCCTTAGCCAAGTATTTCCAGTGAGTCCACCATATCTTCCAATTAGCTTCATTTCTATTCCGAGTATGTTCACCATGTTATTGTGTTATTTATGTTCTAAATTAATATATTCACTTTATTAATTGTCATGGGTTGAACTTGGGATAGGACTCTCACGAACTTTTGAAGGCACACTTTACTTTTTATGCATCTAATAAACATGACCCAATAATGGGAGCCACAAGTTTTGCGTTTGACAAGTGTGTGGTTGGGAGCTAGCTATAAACGTGTATCACCGGAAATCTTTCAACATTGCACAATTTTTTTTACATTTGGTTGATATCATGTACTTTAGTTTTTGAACTCCTGCCATGCCGAAATGAAATAGAGGAATAGTAAGTTTTGATGAGTAAGTATCTATATGACTAGAGAAACGCATTGGGCCGCTAATTCAAGCCATGCTTTATCATGGTGGAAATTTACTTACAGCTTGAGTGACTCTACAACACATCCTATAATAAAATAAAAAGCTATACATAATAGTGAATGAAAATAAAAAGGATGATGAGTCTACTCCGTTTGTTCATCTTGTCATTGTAACATGGGCTTGTTTCCATGTCATGGGGCAAGAGGTACCTCTTTGTGGTTCTCTATGATGTCATTAATACTTATTATGATTGTACAAAGCTTATTAGGAATCTTAAGTTGAGTAATCATGGAGTAGGTTTTCACACTCACGGGGCATGAGGCTTTCAACCACCTTGTCATTCTCATTACTTCAGTACTCACAATTTTAAGATGCTAGTGATAAAGGGGCAATGACAGTCCTAGATCAATGGATACCACATTTCAATTAGTAATTTTAGTTGAATAATTTAGAGGATAAATAAGACTTGATCATGTTTTACCTCTACTCAATTTTCTCCAAAGTGTCCACCATATTTTCTGTTCTCCATTATGCTATTCTTTGACCAATATAGGATTTTACTTTTCATTTTGTGTATGCATTTGGTCCATAGTGCTTTTATTTCATTATACACTTTGTGAACTTTCATGAAGCATCTTTTCTTGCATATTTGATATTTCTTACAACATGAATTGTATATTGCTACTCATTTCTAATATCAATCATTTGATTATATGTAGCATGAATAATCCTCCTTGATATCCCATGGTTGTTTCAATATGCAAAAACCATCTTAGTTTTATCACCTTCATACTCGAGGACGAGCATGGGTTAAGCTTGGGGATGTTGATGCATGTAAAATGCATAAATGAATTTTTCATATTTTCACATGGTTTTCTATTACATATTGCATCATATAAGGGTATAATTCAATGTTTTATAGTATTTTGGGGTTAAATTACAAAGTCCCCCAACTTTTATGGAATTAACCCTGCCTGTCAGAAACCCCGTTTTCTATATTTTTGACGTTTCAGGGGGCAAACTTCCGCGAAATCACCTGAAAATCTGCGGGGGTCATTTTCTTGGAAGGAGAAGACTTGCGGGCGAAGGATCCACGAGAATTGGGCAAGGAGGCCCAAAAGAGGACCCTCCATGCGGCCAGATTCCTTGGCCGCGTGAGAGGCCCCCTTTTGGCCCCTGTGGCCCCAATTCCTTCCATCTTCGACTTACCGACTCCGTCTTGACCTAAAACTGACTATAAAAAGGGTCCCCTGTACCCTTACGGAGGAGAGCGCCGCCGAAACACCAAAACACTGAAACAGAGACCAGAAGTTCCAGATTGGAGGGGGAAAACTCCGGCGGGGCGCCGCCGGTGTGATCTCCTACCCTCCAACTTCATCTCCATCGACATCTCCATGAAGAGGGAGTAGTCCACCCCAGGGCTATGGGTTTGTGGAAGTAGCACTAGTATATCTCTCTCTATGTGCTTCACTAATTAGATCCGTATGAGCTGCCTCACATGATTACGGGCACCGTTGTAATTCCTATGTGGTGGATCTTTTCTATGAGTTATTGAATCTGAGATTGCAATTGTTTATCTTGAGTTATTTGAGTAGATGTATCTTATGTACCCCGTTCTTATTTGCTAGCTTTGATCAATCTAGTTCTTGAGAGCGTGTGTGGGGTGATGGGTGCATTAGTTGGAGTAACGGGGGGTGGCTAGTGCTGTGAAAGTGACAGAAGTTCAGCGATCCACTTAGGTTTTGTTAAACCTTTCTTAGTTACCTCACTAGGGATAAAAAGGAGTACCTTGTTACCGGGGATTTGAAGTGACACTAATCAATCTCCATGACTAGATCTAGCAAGTTCTTACTTCAACTTCATGTCACATTGCTTAAAGCTATACTCTGGTTTTTCCTTAATTATCGAGGTGTTATGATTTATTTCACATCTTGGTGGAGTATAAGCGGGATTAATATGACCGTAGAGATCTCTATGCTAGAACGTGATGCCCATATGAAAGTACTCAATGTTAAACATGTTATTGTAATCTCACATGTAATTCTTTATGTCCACCGTATACCACTTTATTTGAGAGAATGCAAGTGTGAAACCATGAACCCCGGTCCTATTTTAAATATAAGAAAACACTCTAGTTACTTTGCTACAATTTACTTTACTTGCACTTTACTTTACTTGCATCTCCAATTCGAATTTACATTATCTCCATCACCACTTGCATCACAAAAATACATAAACAATCCATTGCATATTTATTTTCTCATTTGCATTTAGTAGTAGATTTAATTATTGCACATTTACTTTCAGTTTTGCATTGCAATTTAGAAGTCTCACACCTTGTGCTTGACAACCACTTGGTGAGGTTGAGGGCACAAAATTCTCTACTTGTTTGCATGATCCTAGAGGAAGCTTGGAAGACAACTGCTGAAATACTGGCTCCCCAAGAGTTCGATATAAACCCTCGAGTCACCCTCGTGGGGAAGAAGGCTTGCCACTAGCTACACACTCTGCACTTGGAGTCTCAACCTAGCCATCAGCAACCCATGAAACATGTTTAGGGCTTGTTTTTTATGCATTTAAATGTTCATGCATACATATTGAGCATTGCATTGATGCCTGTGTTGAATGTTGTTCTCTTTATTTCCGGTGTTTGTTCTTACCGGTAGAACGTGAATCCAGAGTGAAGTTTGACACCCCTCTTGACGAATACTTGGTCTCACCAACCAAGTCAAGCACTTATTCCTGAAGCCTTTATCTAGTTTTCTTGAAGCAAGGAAAGCATAACCTCTTATATGCCCATATATGTTTTTGAAGTCTTTTCTTTCTCGTACAATGCATGATTTTACAAAGTATCTTGGGTTAGTAGATAGAGTTGTCCTATTTATTTTCACAACCCAAATATCATGATTCACTGCTCCTAGCAGACATAGGTTTTGTTTGTGTGTATCTCCAGAGCCTCAAATATGCCATGCTTAGTCGTACGTGTCTGTTTATCTCTGCTCCATCTGGTTGATGAATCAGAGTTACGAAATGAATCTAGTATGACAGGATGACGTGGTAAGGTTCGAGATGTGTGCTTAACATGATTAAAGGCTTGGATGAGTTTCCATATGGGATGTGGTGATTTGCCTCGTTCATGCCCCTAGGAGCGAGTTCTCTCCTTTGAAGCCAAGACTGATCGTGTAACCACATGGGGATTGGATTCCCCTCGGTTTCAACTTGTCTAGTTTGTTCCATGAGTTGCCTAGTTCGGGCGTTCCATTTGGATTTGCGGGGAATGTTAAAAATGTTTACAAATCTAAGACGTGGCGGTGTAACAGCCTGTGGCGAGACAGTAGTTGAAGCACCGCTCACAACTCTAGAGACCCGGCAGGAGATGGCCACTCCCTATTGGCGGTCCATCTCTACTCGGAGCGACTCATGGAATAGGCAAAGCAAGGGAAAGATCGTGGTCAGCCACCCTCTGCCGGCACATCGTCGGAATTGTGCCAATAGCTTGGCATTAAGAGTCGGTTGGCACGCGTGGGTAAATTTTTACACCCCTGCAGGGTTTAATCTTTTTGAAAAGCCGTGTCCACGATTAAGGACGACTTGGTGACGGATTCTGAGATCATAGATAACTTGAACCAGACGTAAAAGATGTTGTCAATGAATGATTAGTTTCAAGAGGTGGTTCCGGTTATCATGAGTTGGAGATGATGCTTCAGAGGATTTGAAGACAAAGCGCGAAGCAAGTGTGTTCTTTTAAAAGTTTGTGAAAAGCTTCTCTGTCTCCCTCTATTCGAAACAAAGTTGGCTTTATGCAAAACAACCTTCATAAACCCTTTATGGACAAGCAGATATATAATAGGTTAATTAAGCCTTGCTGAGTACCTCCAGTACTCATGTTTGCTTCAACTTGGTTCAGGTGGAGTTCCACACTTTGGTGGTGTATCAACATGGACATCGACGGATAGTTTGGGGTTCCCAGGTAGCAACCTGGAATCTATGGGCTGGGACGTCGCCTTATGTTGCGGCCTCTTAGGCCTTTTTGGTTCCTGTTGATTAGCAACATAGTTTTCCTTCCGTCATCTGATGTAATGTTGGGTCATGTGACCTCTGTTTGTAAGCTATACTCTAGTAGTACCTGTTTAATACAACTTACTTTTTCTAGAGTGTTGCTTTGATCGGTTGTTGGTTTGAGCAATTTTTTATACAGTTTTGGCTATGCCTGCATAGTTGTCGCAATCGAGGGGTTGTGGAGCCAATGATCCATGTCCAAGAATGCCTACCGATGTGACTCGGCTTGAGGCTTGGTAACCCCAGTAACCCTCGATTGGTGTTACACTTCCTGGACACATAGCATATCTGTATAGCTTTGGTCCCGTTCCTTCAGTTTCATCCGAATCATGGACGCTTGGTTATGCATAGTTGGTTATGACTAGCATGGACACAAGGAGTAGTAGTACCGAGGTGATCCGGCCTGCGTGCCGATGAATCCAGTCTGCCTGCCGTTGTTTGTTGCGGCCGGGGCTGGTAACCCTGAAGCCCTTGTGGGTCCATGACTAGGAGCACATAACAGTGTGTATATCTCTGGGTCCGGGGTCGTGACACAACAATACGTTGAGAATTAAGTAGAAAATAAGGAGTTGCATGTACATATATTATTCCATGATCTTTCTTTCTTGTTGGCTCATAAGCTTAGTATTCTCAAATAAGTTTGTTTGCACCTTCAAGGAAGATTGCATGATTGGCTTTATCATACCCCCTCCGTCCGGAATTAAGTGTCACAAAGTTTGACAAAAGTGGATGTATCTAACACTAAATTATGTCTAGATACATCCACTTTTTCCAAATTTGTGACATTTAATTCCGGACGGAGGGAGTATATCTTTTTGTTTGTTTTACTTCAATTCTTATGGTTCCTACCCAACCCTTCTAGCCAAAAACCTGTACTGAGAGGGAATGCTTCTCGTGCATCCAAACCTTGAGCCAAAACTTTTCCATTTGTGTCCACCATACCTACCTACATGTGGTATTTCACCGCCACTCCAAGTAAATTGCTTGTGTGCTACCTTTAAACCTTCAAAATTACACCTGTTTTGTGCTCCTGTTTTAGCTCATGAGGACGCAAATAGAGAATCTTTATCTCAGTTGTTGATTGGATTTCACACCCTGGACTAGTGGCTTTAACCGCTTATACAAATGCTAGAAGAGCTGGCAGCGGGGTTCCCAGCGCCAAATAATAATACACATTCTCCTCACTATTTTTGCCCCTGATTTATCAGTGAAAGCATAATTGTGTAAACAAAAGAGAAAGAGGGATGACCTTCTATACCAGTTGCGTCCTTCTATGGGAGCCGCTCTTGTGAAGTCTAGTTGGCTTGTGACGTATTGTATTTTCTGTTTGCTATTCGTTGACATAAACTTACACCTCTCAAAATTAGGCACTCCTCCATGGTTTGTGATTGTTGGCAGGCACCCAAGGATTCAGTTAGCCATGGTTTGTGTAAGATGGATGGGAGGAGTGTCAAACATTTTATACCTTTGTTTATTAAAATAAAAACTCTAGCACATGAGTGATCCATGCTTCCCTCTGCGAAGGGCCTATCTTTTACCTTTATGTTGAGTCAGTAAACCTACTTCCTTCTGTCTTAAGCAAGCATTTGAGTTGTTGTGATTCATCCAGCTATATGTTGAATTACTCAATCATGTTCCTTATTCTTCCTTGTTTCTACAAATGATTTTATCTGTTTGAATACCACTTTAAAAGTTACCAATGTTTGCAAACAGACCGTTATAATTGAGCATGCTAAACTCTGCAATATAAGCTCTAGTATAAAGAGTCTGATTGAAAGATAAGTACACTGTTAATTGTTCTCTGACCAAGAACGAAGTTTTCCTTTACCAATTTTGATTTACTTTTTGCACCTTTATTGTACCTCTGCTTGTTTCAAGTTTGATTATATGAGAGGAAGTTGTTGTCTAAAATGACTTGTTCTTTGTTAGATGTGATGCCTCTTGTCCGTATTTTATTTATCGACACCTCACTCCATAAACCTATGGTCATGTTTACTCAGTTCAATTTCGCTTGGGGACAAGCGAGGCCTAAGATTGGGGGGAGTTGATACGTCCATTTTGCATCACTGTTTTATATTGTTATGTTTTGTTATTCATCAATATATTTCATGTTATGATGCATCACTTATGTTATTTTATCTTATTTTGCACGTTTCATAATTTTTGGAGAATAAATACCAGGACCAGAAATCTGATGGAAAAAGCACCGTCGAGATACCCAATTTCAGAAGATCAGAAGAAGAGGAGGGGGGGGGGGGACACCGGAGATGTCTTAGAAGTCCGGAGGAGGGAGCCAGCCACGAGGAGAGCCAGAGAGGGTGATGACCCACAAGTATAGGGGGTGTATCGTAGTACTTTTGATAAATAAGAGTGTCGAACCCAACGAGGAGCAGAAGGTGTTGACAAGCAGTTTCGATGAAGGAATAACTGTAAATACTCGAAAAAAGATTTGTAGGGTTTTTTGATATTGCATATAAATAAAGTACAAGTAAATAAAATGCAGTAGTAATAATTGCAGTGAGTGGCCCAATCCTTTCTTCAACAAGGTACAAGCCGGTGAGTTTACTTATGATTAACAAACGTTCTCGAGGACACACGGGAGGTTTCTGTCAAGTGCTTTTGTTCCATGCAACTGAATAACTTTGGTGTTTTGATAAGTATTGTGTGGGTGAATCTATGCTAATGTACCATCCCATCCAAGGCTAATACATACTTGTGATTATACCCCTTGCAAGCATCCGCAACTACAACAAAGTAATTAAGAAATAAATCTAACCACAACTTTAATCCCCGGGATCCTACGCTCCCTCGTGTAAAGGTTTGCTAACGGGGGTTTAGGTTTCTGCCACTCCGGCAACCCCACAATTAGTAGACACATACACGATGCATTCCCCTAGGCCCATAAATGGTGAAGTATCATGTAGTCGACGTTCACATGACACCACTAGAAGAATAACACCACAATTTAAATATAAAACATTAATACTATTCAACATTACTTCACTACTAACAACTTGACTTCTCCCATGTCCTCGAGAACAACACGAACTACTCACAACACATCATATGGATCATAATCAGAGGTGATATATAGATGATATCAATCTGGTCATAAAGTTCAAACACCAATAAATCTCACAAGCATCAACTACTAACAAGTAATCCACACCAGGAGAAAGATCTAATGCAAAACAACGATAGATGCCCCTAATTGTTACAGTAAGATGAAGGTGGATGATGAGGGTGATGGTGCTGGTGGTGATGACGATGATGATGACGATATTGATGATGCCCGGAGTGATGACAGTGACGATGGCGGTGATTTCCCCTCTCTGGAGTGGAATTTCCCCGGCAGATTTCTCCATGCCAGAGAGCTTTTCTCTCTCGGGTGTTTTCCGCCTCAAGGTGGCGGCGGAATAATTCTTCCAGGATGTAATGATGCTTAGGGTTCCCTCGGGGTCAGGGGGGCCAAAGATGACCCCCGGAGGTGGGCCAGGGTGGCCACACACCTAGGTGGCGCGGCTAGGGGGGAGGGCGCGCCAGCCCTAGGTGTGGGCCCCTGGTGGCCCCCCTCTGGCTCTCCTCTTGGTTGTGTTCCTCCTCTGGACTTTTAGGAATCCCCAGATGTCCCCCTTCTTCTTCTGATACTTTGAAATATGGTATCTCGATGGTACTTTTTCCATCAGATTTGTGGTCCCGATGTTTATTCTCCCAAAAATTATAAATCATGCAAAATCTATACCTAATAATGAAGGCGTTAAGCCTTCCTTGGTTTGGCAGGTCATTCAAACTGCCCTAAAGTTAGACACAAATTATCCACACTGCCACCTGTAATCTATTACCTAATAATATACCCTCGCTTGCCCCGATCCTCGCGTACATGGTCCGTGTTTGTTTCACGTCAGCCTAAGCGCTCGATCTGGTCACCAACTCCGCTCTCGCCCGATCCACACCATCCATATTTGTTTCACATCATCCTAAGCTCGTGATGAATTTTGGCCCGATCTGATCACCCACCAGTTTAGGCTGTCGTAGAAGAAAATAACACCGGGTTGATCACCACTAAAGGAACCAAATCTTCTATGTCGTCCGTCGTACGTTCCTCTCGACTGATTGCTTATCGATTACGGGCTTGAGCCGTCTCATGGGATGTGTAAGGTCTCCTGGGCTTGACCGACCGTCTCATGGGTTGGTACAACATATTCTATGTTGGGTTATGACGCGTACCAGAACAACACCAATCAAAAAACACTGCACGTGGATAACTCCCAGCGAGGATCGTGTACGATCGGGCTTCACTCAAAAGAAAAAAACTTAATACATGTACACGTGTTAAGGACATGGTAAAAACACCACTTTGTGGAAAACGATCGAGCACGTATGATCAATTGTGCACGGGCTTCACTCAAAAGAAAAAATTGCATGTAGACTCTATCACACCGTGATTAATAAAGATAGATTTTATCATGTAATTTTTTTGTGCATGTTGTTTCATGTGTGTTAGCGCAGACAATAAAAGACGTCCACCACAACTAACCTGGTAGGAACAAAAGACCGGTAAGTGGGATCACTTTTTAAATTTAAAATTATACTATTTTACAGATTAATTGCAAATTAATCTTTCAAAGAATAAGACCCCCTTGTTCGACGTGTGCCCAACATGGCCACTGTCAACAATCTAAGTACTGGATGTTTAACTTCTATTTTGTTTTGTTGAAGTTGTTGAATATGATAGATAAATGCCAACCGATTGAAAATATTTGATTACAAAAAAATCAAACAAAGAGTGAACATGTTTAACGGTCGAGTTAACAAAGGAGATCTATGCTTCTCGAAGAGCTGTCACAACTTCTTGATGGGCACCTCCTGCTTGATCTCCGGTAGGAAAGTAAGAGCATCTGTAATCTTCTCGATGCTCCAGAAAGAGGCGGCCCTTCTAGAGGTTACCACGATCGATGTGGCTATTAGTATAAGGTGTGAGGGTGGTCGCCTGGTGCTGGTGGGGTGATAGCAGTAGTATGTTCACATTGATCTAAATCAATCTAAAGATGAGCTGAAAACACATGTCACAAAAAAAGGAAAAAAACGATTAGGGTGTTTGTATCTTTCCTTTTTCGTTGCAACGCGACCCCGTTGCAACGCACGAGTATTGTGCTAGTAAGATAAAATAACATAAGAGATGCATCATAACATGAAATATATCGATGAATAACAGAAAATTATGATATAAAATAGTGATGCAAAATGGACGTATCAACTCCCCCCAAGCTGAGACCTCGCCTATCCCCAAGCAAAATTGAACTCCGAAAACGTGACCACGTACAGGTTTATGGAGTGAAGAGTCGATAAATAAATTACAGATAAGAAGCATCACATTTACCTATGCACCAATCATTACATACATCAACTTCATCTCATATAACTTAACTTGAAACAAGTAAAGGGAGTCACAAACAAAGATACAAAAGAGAGAATCAAAATTGGTAATGGAAAAATTCTTTCTTGGTCAGAGAACATTTAATGAAATTATACTTATCTTAGGTGAAGTCTTCATAACAAGGTTTATATTGTAGAGCTTAACATGTTTAATTGTACCAACTCTTTTTCAGTGATTCATAGCTTACAAAGTAATATTCATTTAGATAATAAAGCATGTGCTAAACAAAGAAGGATAGAAAACATGATTGAATAAATAAACATATAGATGATGAGACCACAACAACTCAAATTCTTGCTAGAGACAGAAAGAAATGGGTTTACTGACTCAACATAAAGGTAAAAGATAGATCCTTCGCAGAGGGAAGCATTGACCACTCATGTGCTAGAGCTTTTATTTTAATATACAGAGGTATAAAATGCATGACACTCCTCCCATCCATCATACACAAACCATGACTAACCGAATCCTCGGGTGCCTGCCAACAATCACAAACCGTGGAGGTGTGTCTAAATTTTGAGAGGTGTATATTTATGTCAACGAATGTCAAACAGAAAATACAATACGTCACAAGCCAACTAGACTCACAAGAGTGGCTCCCATGGTGAAGGACGCAACTCGTGTAGAAGGTCATCCCTCTTTCTCTTTTGTTTACACAATTATGCCTTGACTGATAAATCAGGGGCAAAAAGAGTGAAGAGAATTTATATTACTATTTGGGGCTGGGAACCCTGCTGCCAGCTCTTCTAGCATTTGGATAAGCATATGAAGCCACTAATACAGTTGTGTGAGTCCAATCAACAAGTGAGATAAATATTCTCTATTTTCCTCCTCATGAGCTAAAACAGGAACACAAAACAGGAGTAATTTGAATGTTTTAAAGGTAGCACATGAGCAATTTACTTGGAGTGGCGGTGAAATACCACATGTAGGTAGGTATGGTGGACACGAATGGCAAGGTTTCAGGTTTGGATGCACGAGAAGCATTCCCTCTCAGTACAGGGTTTTTGGCTAGCAAGGCTAGGTAGCAAGCATAAGAGTTGAAGGAAAACAAACAAATATACATATGATGAAACCAATCAAGCAATCTTAATTGAAAGCAAAAGCGATCTTAACTTTTGAATACTAAGTTTATGAGCTAATAGGGAAATTCCTCTTTCTTATACTAGCAACTCAAATTATTATTTCTGTTGACCCAAGCTAAGTTTGCCAAAACCAACTAGATTAACTTGATGATCTCTAGAGTGATACCTAGTACTAATAACAAGCTAAACCATATGACAGGAGTTGAAAACTGAAATAATGTGCATAGAAAGTAAATGAAGAAACTTCTCATTAATATTTCAAACCGGCAACTCACACCAACAGATACAACGATAACACCCTAGGGAGAGATACTTCCATACTGCAAACCATCCTATATGATAACCTCTCTACTCATGATATGATTCTACTAAAAAAGTAAAAAGATAAAAGATAGTGATGTGATACCGCGACACTCCCCCAAAGCTTGGAAGAAGCCGAGGGGATGCAAAAACCAATGACGAATCAATTCTTAGGTGGTGAAAGTGGAATCACTCGGAGAGGAGTCAGAAAGCCTTTGATGATGCAATGAAGGTCAATGTTTTCCGCTTCCAGAATTGCTACCTCGACCTTGAGAATACGATATTGTTCGCAGAATTGATCCGCAACCCGGTGTGCTTCAGCTATCACAGGGAACACGTTGGGGTCTTGACCATGAGGCACGGTCCCCTGCACATTATGAGAGTAGCGATGATGAGGGTTAATGGATCCCACAAAGGTGCGGTTCCTTGTTGGTGCTGGTGCAGCCCTCCAGATCTCCTCCCTCAAACTGTTTATCATGTCCTCCCTCCTTACATCTATCTCTTCCTCTGTCTCCCATCCCGAGAAAGCACTCTCATGGATGTCTTGCTGGATTTTTCTGAGACGACGTGCAGTGACATCCTCAACGCCAGAGTTGAAGGAGGACAGCTTGACCTAGAAGCTCCGAACTCCTGCCAGGAAAACAGCTCGAAACCGAAACACGACGAGAAAACAATATACGGACCTCGGGGGGTCCGGGGGATTATATAGCGAAAAGTTTCATAACGAAAGGAAAGTCCAGGTCGAAAACGAGTCGGAGAGGGGCTTCGGGGCGCCCACACCATGGGCTGGCGCGGCCAGAGGTGGGCCCGTGCCACCCTATAGTGTGGAGCCTCCGGGCTCCGTCTCCCTCTCGTTTCCGGCTCATAAATTTTCATATTTTAAAAAACAGTAAAAATATAAGTTGGAAGATGTTTCACGAACATTTTTCATACCAAAACTGTTACCTATTCGAAAACTGACTCTGCAGTTTCTGAAATATGCTTCCTAATGAACTCCTCCGGGATCATGGCTTGAATACAATCAACATTTTCATTATAAGGATCTCCGGAAATATAATGCTTAAGTATTTGTCCATTCACCACTTGTGAAGAGTTGTCTTCAAGGGAAACAATTTTAATTTCCCCCGAACGATATACCTCTTCGATAACAAAAGGTCCTTCCCATCTCGAGAGTAATTTTCGTGCAAAAAATCTGAGACGAGACCTATACAATAAAACTTTCTCACCAACATGAAATTATCTCTTAATAATTCTCTTATCATGCCACTTTTTAACTTTCTCTTTAAAGAAATTAGCATTTTCATATGCTTCACTCCTCCATTCATCTAGAGAACTTAAGTCAAGCAGCCTTTTCTCACCAGCAAGTTTAAAATCTCTATTTTAGGTCTTTCACTGCCCAATAAGCTTCGTGTTCTAATTCTAGGGGCAAGTTACAAGCTTTTCCATAAACCATTTTATAAGGAGACATGCCCATGGGATTTTTGTAATCAGTTCTATAATCCCACAGAGCATCATTTAATTTCTTAGCCCGATTTTTCCTAGATTTGTTAACAGTCTTTTGCAAGATAGATTTGATTTCTCTATTTGATAATTCTACTTTCCCACTGGTTTGAGGATGATAGGGTGAAGCAATTCTATGATTCACATCATATTTATCAAGAGTTTTTCTAAAACCACCATGAATAAAATGAGAACCCCCATCAATCATAAGATATCTAGGTACACCAAACCTAGGAAAATAATGTCTTTAAGCATTTTTAACGAGGTTTCACCATCAGCACTTTTAGTAGGTATAGCTTCTACCCATTTAGTAACATAATCAATAGCAACAAGAATACGAGTGTAGCCTTTTGAAGGAGGGAAAGGACCCATAAAGTCAAAACCCCAACAATCAAATGGTTCAATAACGATAGAATAATTCATTGGCATTTCATTACGTCTAGAAATATTTCCAACCCCTTGACATTGATCACAAGATAAAACAAATTTTCTAGCATATTTAAAGAGAGTAGGCCAATAAAAACCTGACTGTAGAACTTTATGTAAAGTTCTATCTCCAGCGTGATGTCCTCCATAAGCACTACTATGCCATTTTCTCAATATCTCCTGTTGTTCATTTTCAAGAACACATCTTCTCATAATACCATCAACACCTTCTTTATATAAGTGTGGGTCATCCCAAAAATAATGCCTCAAATCATAGAAGAATTTTCTTCTTTGCTAAGCTGTAAAGGTAGGATGCAAATACTTCGAAACAATAAAGTTAGCATAATCAGCATACCATGGACTCTCTTGAGAGCTCACTTTTATTGCAGCTAACTGTTCATTAGGAAAACTATCATTTACATGAATAGGGTCATCAGAGATATTTTCTAATCTAGTCAGATTATCAGCAATAGGATTTTGAGCACCCTTCCTATCCACAATATGTAAATCGAACTCTTGTAAAAGAAGCACCCATCTAATAAGCCTAGGCTTCGCATCTTTCTTTTCCATAAAGTACTTAATAGCAGCATGATCAATATGAATAGTAACTTTAGAATAAAAAATATACTGCCTAAATTTATCACAAGCAAAAACTACAGCTAGGAATTCTTTCTTAGTGGTTCTTTTGAGCAGCATCGAGAGTTTTACTAGCATAATGAATAACATTTAACTCATTATCTATCCGCTGTCTAAGAACAACACCTACAACATAATCACTAGCATCACACATAATTTCAAATGGTCAATTCCAATCAGGTTGTTGAACAATAGGGGCAGATATTAAAGCCTTCTTTAAAATTTCAAAAGCTTCTTTACAATCTTCATAAAAAAACAAATGGTACATCTTTTTGAACAAGATTAGTGAGATGTTTTGATATTTTATAGAAATCTTTAATAAACCTTCTATAGAAACCAGCATGACCAAGAATACTACGAATACCTTTAACATCCCTGGGACATGGCATTTTCTCAATAGTTTCAACTTTAGCTCTATCAACTTCAATGCCTCTTTCAGAGATTTTATGTCCAAGAACAATTCCTTCATTAACCATAAAATGGCATTTATCCCAGTTAAGAACAATATTAGTCTCCTCACATCTCTGCAAAACTTTGTGAAGATTCTGCAAACAATTATCAAATGAAGTTCCATAGACGGAGAAATCATCCATGAAAACTTCCACAATTTCTTCACAAAAACCATGAAAAATAGGAGACATGCATCTTTGAAAAGTAGCAGGAGCATTACATAAACCAAAAAGGTATACATCTATAAGCATAAGTTCCATAAGGAAAAGTGAAAGCTGTTTTCTCTTGATCAAGATTTTTAACAACAATTTGAGAAAACCCAGAATAACCATCAAGAAAGCAGAAATGAGTTTTCTTAGACAACCTTTCTAACATTTGATCAATAAAAGGCAAAGGATATTGATCTTTCTTAGTAACTTTGTTAACCTTCCTAAAATCAATGCACATCCTATAACCAACTACTACTCTTTGAGGAACAAGTTCATTGTTTTTGTTTGGCACAACAGTCGTCCCTCCTTTCTTAGGGACACAATGCATATGACTAACCCATCTACTATGAGCAATAGGATAAATAATGCCAGCATCAAGGAGTTTCAATACCTCATTTCTTACCACATCCTTCATCTTAGGATTTAAACGACATTGATGTTCAACAACTGGCTTTGCATAAGGTTCAATATTAATAGCATGCTGACAAATAGTAGGAGAAATCCCTTTCAAATCATCAAGAGTATAACCAATAGCACCTCTATGTTTCTTCAATATCCCCAGTAATCTCTCCTCTTCTTTATCAGAAAGTAGAGAGCTAATAATAACAGGATATAATTTCTTATCATCAATATGAGCATATTTAAGATTATCTGGCAAAGGCTTTAAATCAAAAACATGATCTTTCTTGGGTGGTAATGTTGTACCCAAGTCTTCCACAAGTAAATTATGATTCAGCATTGCTGGCTGATGTAGGAAAATCTCATCAATTTCATTCCTTTCTTCCATAAAGACATCACTTTCGTGGTCTTCCATGTATTGCTGCAAAGGATTGTTAGGAGCAAGAGCAATAACAGCCAATTTTTCAACTTTATAATTTTCATTAGGCAATTCAGCTTCATAAGGTGCTTTAGAAAATTTTGAGAAATAAATTCATAAGACTCTGCATCAAACTTTGTAAGAATTTTCTCCTTTTAAAAAACAATAATAGCACCACAAGTATTTAAGAAAGGTCTACCAAATATAATAGGATAAGTATCACTAGCAGAAGTGCCTAGTACTAGAAAATCAGCAGGATACTTAGTTTTACCACAGAATACCTCCACATATCTAAGAATACCAATTGGAGAAATAGTTTCCCTATTAGCAAGTTGAAACATCAATTTCTTCAAGTTCACAAGAACCAATTTCATGCATAATTTCTTTATAAAGCTCATAAGGAATAACACTAGAACTAGCACCAATATCACACAAACTATAATACCAATGATCACCTATCCTAACAGATAGCACAGGTACACTAGGTTTCCTAGATTTACTAGGATGCGAGACAATATTATAAGCATCTTCAAAAACTATAATGTGTCCCTCTTCTAGATTTTCAGAAACAAGGTCCTTTACTATTGCTACTGTAGGTTCTACAGTTATTTGTTCCTCAGGTTTCCTTGCACTTTTATTAACCACACTAGCTAACATACAATGTTCTTTTACCTTAGTAGGGAAAGGAATTTTCTCAATATAAGGTTCAGGCACAATAGAATCAACAGTATGAACTTCTATATTTCTAGCAGGAACACAATTAAAAGTATCTTTATAAGGTGCATGGTACTTGTCCCATTCCCTTTTAGGAATCTCAAAATAAGAATCAAAATCCTTATATAAGTTTGCAACAACTTGAGAATCAAGACCATAAGCAGTACTAACATTATGAAAATCCTCAGATGACATAAAGGTTTTAATGCATTCATAATCATAATTTATACCTGACTTACTACCTTTTTCATTCTCCCATGCTTCAATGTTTTCTTGAATACGGTCAGGAAGATCCCATTTAGCTTCATATTTCATACATGTAAATGATCCATAACTAGAAGCATCCAATAAATCCTTATCATGAAGAGGAAGCCTTGCATAGAAATTATTAGTAACAATATTACCGGGGAGCTCATGAATGGGGCATTTGAGCATTAGTAACTTCAATCTCCCCCATGATTGGGCAATAATCTCTCAGTCGTGAGGCCAAAAATTATATATATAATTTCGATCTCTATGGATTTCATTTGGAGGATAGAATTTAGAATAAAGAGAGGTACAATTTCCTCCCATTCAATAGTCTGGCTATTTTTCAGCAGTTTGAACCATTCAGAGGCTCGTCCTGTTAATGACATAGAGAATAATTTCTTCTTCACTTGGCTCATTTTAATACCTTCACACTTGAACAACTCGCATAATTCATGTAGAAAGAGCAAATGATCACTAGGATGGACATTATCATCCCCTGAATAGCAGTTATCCATAACATGTTTAACAATCTTTATAGGTATTTTATAGGGATCCATATCATCATGCAGTGGGTCACTTACTACCCTAGTAGTGGCAGTAGTGCCCGCAAATAGGGACTCAAAAGGAGTTCCAAACATAGTGTAATAAAGCAGTAGAAAGAAATAAAAACAACACTTACAACATATGCTTCCTTTATCAATTCCACTTCGCAATAGCGCTTCACTCCCCGGTAACGGCACCAGAAAATAGTCTTGACGAACCACAAGTATAGGGGGGGGGTGTATCATATTACTTTTGATAAATAAGAGTGTCGAACCCAACGAGGAGAAGAAGGTGTCGACAAGGAGTTTCGATGAAGGAATAACTGTAAATACTGGAGAACAAATTAGTAGGGGTTTTTGATATTGCAGATAAATAAAGTGCGAGTAAATAAAATGCAGTAGTAATAATTGCAGCGAGTGGCCCATCCTTTCTTCAGCAAAGGAAAATCCGGTGAGTTTACTTATGATTAACAAACGTTCTCGAGGACACATGGGAGGTTTCTGTCAAGTGCTTTTGTTCCATGCAGCCTCCCTCGTGTAAAGGTTTCCTAACGGGGGTTTAGATTTCTGTCACTCCGGAAACCCCACAATTAGTAGCCAAATACGCGATGCATTCCATTAGGCCCATAAATGGTGAAGTATCATGTAGTCGACGTTCACATGACACCACTAGAAGAATAACACCACAACTTAAATATCAAACATTAATATTGTTCAACATTACTTCATTACTAACAACTTGACTTCTCCCATGTCCTCAAGAACAACATGAACTACTCACAACACATCATATGGATAATAATCAGAGGTTATATAATGGATGATAACAATCTGGTCATAAAGTGCAAACACCTATAAATCTCACAAGCATCAACTACTAACAACTAATCCAATCCAGGAGAGAGATCTAATCAAAAACAACGATAGAGGCCCCTAATTGCTACATCAGGTTGAAGGTGGATCATGAGGGTGATGGTGCTGGTGGTGATGACGATGATGATAACGATCTTGATGATGCCCGGAGTGATGACGGTGACGATGGCGGTGATTTCCCCTCTCCGGAGAGGAATTTCCTCGGCAGATTTCTCCCTGCCAGAGAGCTTTTCTCTCTCGGGTGTTTTCCGCCTCAAGGAGGCGGAGGAATAATTCTTCGAGGATGGAATGAGGCTTAGTGTTACCTTGTGGTCAGGGGGGCCAAAGATGACCCCCGGAGGTGGGCCCGGGTGGCCACACCCCTAGGTGTCGCAGCCAGGGGGAGGGCGCGCCAGCCCTAGGTGTGGGCCCCTGGTGGCCCCCCTCTGGCTCTCCTCTTGGTTGTGTTCCTCCTCTGGACTTTTAGTAACCCCCAGATGTCCTCCTTCTTCTTTTGATCTTCTGAAATATGGTATCTCGATGATGCTTTTACCATCTGATTTCTTATCCCGGTGTTTATTCCCCCAAAAATTATAAAACATGCAAAATAAGATAAAATAACATAAGAGATGCATCATAACATGAAATATATCGATGAATAATAGAAAATCATGATATAAAATAGTGATGCAAAATGGACGTAGCAGGGGGCCACCAGGGGCCCACACTATGGGGTGGCGTGCCTCACTTGGCCGTGCCTCCAAGTGGTGTGGCCACCCTGGCCCACCTATGGTCGACCCCTTTCACATACTTGACCCCCAGGGAACCCTAAGCCCCAGACTATCATGAAAGAATTATTCCACCACCGCCTCGGGGCGAAAAACAACAGAGAGAGAAAAGCTCTTCGGTAGGGAGAAATTTGTCGGGGAAACTTCTCTCCGGAGAGGGAAAATCATCGCCATCGTCACCGTCATCGCTCCTGGCATCATCAAGATCATCATCGTGATCATCATTACCACTAGAGCCATCACCCTCATATCATCCACCGTCATCCCGTTGTAACAATTAGGGGCCGCTATTGTTCTTTTACATTATATCTCTCTCCCGGTGTGGATTACTTGTTAGTAGTTGATGCTTGTGAGATTTATCGATGTTAGCGATTTATGACCATATTGTTATAATCCATTATATCACCTCTGATTATGATCCATATGATGTCTTGTGAGTAGTTTGTTTAGTTCTCGAGGACATGGGAGAAGTCATGATGTTAGTAGTGAAGTTATGTTGAAGTAATATCTCGTGGTTCGATATTCAAGTAGTGGTGCTATTCTTATAGTGGTGTCATGTGAACGTCGACTACATGATACTTCACCTTTATAGGATTAGGAGGACGCATTGTGTATTTGGATAGTAATTGTGAGGTTGCCAGAGTGACAGAAACCTAAACCCCCGTTAGGAAACCAATGCACGAGGGAACATAGAATCCCAGAGTTTTAAGGCCGTGGTTACATTTATATTAATTACTTTCTTGTATTTGCGGATGCCTACGAGGGGTATAATCACAAGTATGTATTAGTCCTAGTTGGGCGGTGCATTAGCATAGGTTCACCCACACAACACTTCACGAACAAATGGATATTAATCGAATGTAACAAAGAGAAAGCACTTGATGAAATTCCCATGTGTCCTCGAGAATGTTTGGTAGTCATAAGTAACACAACCGGCTTGTCCTTTGCTCTCAGAAGGATTGGGCCACTTGCTGCAATATTATTTACTGCACTTTATTTACTCGCAATTTATTTATCTGCTATATAAAAAACCTCCAAAAACCCGTTTGCTAGTGTTTACATTTGATGCAGGTAAAATGCATACATGAACTTTGCATGTTATTACTTGTTTTTCCTACATATTAGAAACTTATATTCATGTTTTATAATGATTTGGGGGATTTTCTAAACAATCCCCCTTCTTTTGGTTCTAACCCTGTTTTTCCAGAAAACATACTTTTTAGTGTTTTAGACTTTCCGGGAGCTTCGGGACTCCAAAAAGGGCAAGGACAAAGAGCACGGTTCAGAATTTTCGAGACGAAGACCATCGTTCAAAGTAGAGGGCCAAAAGTCCAACCAGGTGGCAAAGAGGACCCTCCATGCGGCCAGATTCCTTGGCCGCGTGAGAGGCCCCCTTTTTGCCCCCGTGGCTCCGATGCCGTCGATCTTTCTTCTCCCGAGTGTCTCGTGACCTAAAAACGACTATATAAAGGGTCCCCTGGCCTTTTCGAGGAGGAGGCGGCACCGAGAGACGAAGCCACAAAACAGAGAGACAGAAGGTTGCCGCCGGAGAAGATCGGAGGAGGGAAACGTCGCAGGGATCACCCCCGGAGGGCTCCACCCCCCTCCGGCGTTTTCATCATCAACATCTACAGCAAGATCAACTCCATCTCTCCACTGTAATCTCTTGGAAAACACGATGTATGATGCAATACTATATTCCCCTGATGTATTGTGTCTCCCCGTCTATGTTTGAGTAGTGAATTGTTCTTGGCAATGGTGAAATAGTTCGTTGATTGGTTGCATACAAGTTTGTTATCTTCTATGATTGTCTTTATGTACAATATATGAGTGCACGCATATGTTGGGGAATGCATGTAAGGTGATCAACGGTAGCATAATGGAGTGGTGGTGACTTGGGAGTGACAGTAACCTGAGACCGAGCCACAAAGTTAAGTTATTGGGGGATATATATAGGGGACCTTAGAACGTAAGGCTATGGTGGGACTTTATGTCTTAATCAATCTTGTGCAGTCATTTACTTGGCCACATGATCCATCATAAGGGGTTGTAGATCATTTACTTGGCTATACCTATTCATGGCTCCTTCCTAGAAGAAACAACTAAGACTAAAACATGTGCTTCACTAATTGTGACAGCCACACGAACGAAACACCTATTACAAGAACACTTGCTCCCTTGAGATACTTGAGATATTTGCTGCTTGCTACTTGTGAAACTTGCTTAGAAACTTGCTTTAGAAACTTGCTTTAGGATTACTTGCATTTTAAACTTGCTTCACTAGTTACTAGACAAACCACACTCCACGTCACTTGCTTTTAATTAGTTAGTTCCTTTTATTCAAACTTATTGCTTTGCATAAACAGCCATATAAGAGGGTTATAGGTCTTTATTGAATAGATAGCTTACCTTCAGCTCCTCGTGGGTTCGACACTCAAATACTTATCGAAAGGTACTACAATTGATCTCCTGCACTTGGGAGTCATCAACAGTGAATCCTCTATCCAACTTGCTTGTCAACACCTTCTGCTCCTCATTGGGTTCGACACTGTTATTTATCGAAAGTACTACAATACATCCCCTATACTTGTGGGTCATCAACGGTAGACTTGAGATCCTAAACGCTCACTTGTCTTCAGATTCATCTGCAATATGGAATATGCAGCCACAAGGGGGTCAATACATTTTAATGTATTGGCAAGTAACACTATGATGGATATAGATGGAAATACTAATACTATATGGTTATCTGGTTGAGTGGAATTTTAGCTAAGTTTGCATAAAGCCATTTTTCTCCTATCTCTTTTGTAAAATAATCTTTCTTTTCAAAGGGTGGTACCGTTGGACTAAGACCCAAGCACCACTGGTAATGTTCACTTATTCAACTTTTACTTATTAAAAATTATGATGTGATTCTTTCGTCCATCCTTGTCCAGCTGCTCAAAGTTGTTCATCACCATGGACATGGCTATGATCTTAGTTTGTTGACTCTAAATAGTTTGTGCACTTTCACCTCTTGTCTTCAATTAGCCCAAACATCCTATACATCAAGAGTGCATCAAGTAAAGGAGAGAATTGAGACGAAATCTTTCAGAACAAATAATTGAACCCAATGGCAAGTCCCGTTCCACCTATAATTATACTACATCTGCTTGTCAAGCCCATTCTGAACTCTCACAACTTAGTTGATCAAGACAGAGTCCATATGTCAAAAGGCTACACTGGAAGCAATCCAAACTCTTGGGAAATCATAATCACTTTTTTTTCCTTGGTGACATTCCTCAAGTGAACACCTCTCAGGGAGACACTCAACTCTCATCAGCCAAACAACCAAATCCACCCAGGTGGTTCATTGAAGTTATTGTCGGAGAGTGGTCTGTCAACGGCAGGATCTCTCAAGAGGTTTGAACACTGGGGGATAAACACACTTCCTTCACCTCTCAAGGAGGATTCGTGAGGGAAGCTTCAGAACTACAGCAATGGCGACACGGAGAGTTTAGGCAGGTTCAGGCCACCAATGTGGTGTAAAACCTGCTTGTCTGATGGATTGCACTACGGTGACTAGAGTACAAATGTTATATTGTGCTCAGGACAAACTACTTGGCTCTTGGGTGATTTGAGCTCCTTTCCTACGAGGGCCAAAGGGGCCCTTCTTATACTAGCATTATGATTTCCCAAGAAGGAGAGAATTGAGAAGAGATCTTTCAGAACTAAGAATTCAACCCAATGGCAAGACCCGTTCCACCTGTAATTATGCTACATCTGCTTGCCAAACCTATGCTCAACTCTCACAACTTAGTTGATGAAGACAGAGCCCATATGTCAAAAGGCTGCACTGGAAGCAATCCAAACTCTTGGGAAATCGTAATCACTTTTTTCCTCGTTGGCATTCCTCAAGTGAACACCCCTCGGGGAGACACTCAACTTTGATCAGCTAACAACCAAATCCATCCAGGTGGTTCACCGAAGTTATTGTCGAAGAGTGGTCTGTCAACGACATGATCTCTCAAGAGGTTCGAACATTGGGGGATAAACACACTTCCTCCACCTCTCGAGGAGGCTTTGTGAGGGAAGCTTCAGAACGACAGCAATGGCGACACAGAGAGTTTACGCAGGTTCAGGCCACCAATGTGGTGTAAAACCTTCTTGTCTGATGGATTGCACTATGGTGACTACAGTACAAATGTGATCTTGTGCTCGGGCCAGACTACTTGGGCTCTTGGGTGATTTGATCTGATTTCCTACGAGGGCGAAAGGGGCCCTTCTTATACTAGAATTTGGACCTCCTTCTCGCTCATTTGGCGGGAAAGCGTTCCCACAAGGTGCCAAAGTAGAGAGCAACCAGTACTCTGCGCCGCTTGTGCAGTCTCGGTCGTCGAGGACAGCTCCACCATGCATGGCAGCATGGTGTGGGCGCCCGGTGACGTTTCCTCCACCTTGTAGTGTGGTCTTGGTCTTCTTGCACCAAATAGGAAGTCTTGGGAGGGGGCTTTGGTGCCCACATCAACGGACCTCGCTTTATACATGAGAATGGAAACTGCGGCCAAAGAGACTATGCAGCTCTGTGGCGCCTTCGTCACCACGGAGAGAAGTGGTCGTTAGCAGTACTTGGGATGTTCCCGCTTAAAGGAGGGCATCTCGGGAGAGGAGCGAGGGCGGAGTATAGCTCCTCTCCTAGGACGAGCACCATGAATCCATGGCACAGAAACCTTACCCTTTGGTGGGCCTGCTTGAAGAATGGGCCCGAAGACGGCTCTGCCGACATGGATAGAGCCCTTGATCCCGAAGTTGCATCTCGGGTTGGGCCGCAGTAGTCGTTCCGGGAAACCCTAGTATCCAGAGGCCCGACAGTAGCCTCCGGGCCCGCGGGGGACATATGTCCGAAGGATGCGAGCATACGCGGGGCCACCTGCCGTGGAGCCAGTTTACCACACATGGCCCCAACCCATGATCTTCTCGAGGTACATATAACGACTCCCTGGGTTGTGGCGGGCCCCTGTTCATAAACACCGAACGGAGCGTCCGAGAGCCCCTTCGCTTCGCTCATCCGCCGCCATCAGTTCGAATGTTCATCCTCGAGATATCCATTTCTCCCCAAGGATCCCCTTCCCAAATGGCTGCCAAGAAAGGAGTTTCTGCGACAAAGGGAAAGCTTGCGGCGGCGGCCCAACCGTCCACCTCTGGGTCAGGCTCGATCTTGGATCCCTCACGCATCCATGAGGGACCTTCTCTAGAGAACGCCCACCCCGTGGTAGCCTCCTCGACCAACAGGCATGGGCCCACCTTGCTTTATGCCGGCTTGACACGGCACACCGCCCTTCCGGCCACCGCCCACGCGTTCTTCTTCTACACTATCTTTGCTGGCATGGTCCCCCTTTCTCCACCTTCTTCCGGGCCATCCTGTAATGGTACCAGATCCACGCCTTGCATCTCCACCCCAACTTTGTTCTGACCTTGGCGATCTTCTCCTTTTGGTGCAAGGCCCTGCTGGGCGTCAGGCCTTCTGTCGCCTTCTTACGGTCCTTCTTCAGCCCCCGCGTGACGGGGCGGACCCGCTGCACGGGATGTGTCTCCTTCGGTGTTGACTTGAGGAGAGGGGCTCTGTTCCCCCACTCGGACTACAAAAATAAGGTGAACGACATCACCAGTCACTAGGTGATCACCCGTGAGTTCGTTCGCCAGCGGTCGGCCCCTTCCAGATGCACTAGCGCCTCATGTGCTACTGTGGCGACACAGAGGATATCATGAGGCTTAGTGGCACCCTCCTCGAGGGTGAGGAGCTCATGGGTATGATGCAAACCGTCCTCACCAACAACTCTCCTTTTACTCTTCCTCCGTTCGTCGTCCCCCTTTACGATCTCGGGGAGGAGGAGCGCGATGGCGTGATTGTTGTGATGCCGCGTTTCCACTGGTGGGGCCTCTTATCTTAGGGAGAGGAGTCTCGCCAAGACAACCCCTTCATCCGCTCCCCTTCGAGGGGAGCGAGGTGGACCCTGCAGGAATGGAACACTCCGTTCCGACCGATCCGGTGCCAAGACGAGTGTCGAAGAAGTGCCCTATCGAGGAGGTTATGTCAGACCGGGCTTAATGTCGGGGGGCTACCCCCGAGTAGGGTCAATCTTGGTCTTGATTGGTATCGAAGGAGTGGATACCGAGATGCAGTTGGCCGGGATGCATTTGATGGAGATGCACTTGACCGAGATCCATATTGGTACCGAGTTGAGGGGTACCGATATGGATCTATCTCGGTAAGAAGAGTACTGGGCAATATGCTAAAACTGGTGTCCCCCGGGTTATCTGAGTTGCGCATGGAGAATCCGGGTACACGACGAATCCTTCATCCCGGAGCAAGGTCAGGGAAGCAGTTGAGATCCGAAGATCCCGAGGGAGTACACGCATGCGGTTTAACTTACAAGGCGTAATGATGTATACATGTACAGAGGAACAACGTAGGGCATGGGTGAGGCCACGTCCTGTCTCTGACAAGGGGGACATGACAGGGCAGCGGCTACGACGGAGACGGCTTTCAGCATAGTGACAGCAAGCATGCGCTACGGCTCAGTGTATTCTGCCTAACCCTGTACGCTCCGTCAGTGGCCACTAGTATATAAGATGAACTCTGCCTTCCTGCGCGAGGGACGATCCTAGAGAGAGAGCTCCTAGTCATTTTCCTTAGAGAGAGAAGGAGAGATCTCATCCTTCCTCTAGCTCTGTGAGCTTGAGGAACCACATTTGTACTCGGTTACCCACATTTATACATGAAGACATCCAGGAGTAGGGGTCTTACCTCCTCACGAGGGCCCTGAACCTGGGTAAACCTTGTTGTTTGTAGTGTAGTGAGCGCCCCATCTCGGTGTGCAATCCCTCCCCGGATACCCACAGTGTCCATCGGCCCGAAACTTAAGGTATCCCATGACATCTGTCTTTACATCACCACGACAGTTGGCGCCCACCGTGGGGCCAGCAGCGACGCTGGCTGGGGTTTCTATCCGGGTGGGATCTTTGCTTCGTTCGGGCGAGCGTGTGGTCTGTGGCCTTGTCAATGGATTTGGCTCCCTCGACTTCGTCACCGACAACGCCGATGATTTCGGCGGCAGGCCCATGCCCGCAGGTGGCTCTGTCAGCAATTTTGGTGTGCATCTGGTCTACGTCGCCACCACGGTCATCCGCGGGTACCCCGAGGTGGTACTCGTTGCTGCGGATCCCCCTGCTATTCGCGCCGTCCGCGACCATCGTATCGATTGCTCCACGGACATTGTCGAGGTGATGATGACCGGCCCGGCTCCTACAGCCAGAAAGAGCGCGGCCGATGTCGGCGAAACTGCTGGCAAGTCGACTCGGCCGGCTCACAAGCCACTGGAGAAAGCTGAGAACCAACAGGGCTACAAGGCTCCCTCTACATCAACCCCGAGGCCACCTCCATTATCTGACATCATCACGAAACTGACTGTGCCAGTGGCTACTAGTACGGATATGGTGCTAGTACGGGCGCAACTCGAGGAGCAGCGCTAGGCCAACCTCGCGGAGGCTGTCGAGTTTTCCAAAGCCAGGCAAGAATTCACTTTGGATATGAACGAGTACAATAAGGCTCATGGTCTTACTCATGTTGGAAACAAACCTAGTCAGATAGGTGTTGTGCGGAACCGAGGTCATGATCTCGGTGCCGAGATGGCCAGAGATGGTAGAACTACTAGTAAATCTTTTAGTATTACATTTGCTGGTAGGCCCAAATATAGTTCTCCTGCTAAGAACCTTAGGGCCGCTGAAGCGACTGCTATCGAGTTGCCGCATATAACCGGTGAAGCCCGCGCTAGGCAGCAAGACCGGGTTAATGAGCTTGATTTTGAGGCTTGCAGGCAGAATGAGGCTTTAAGAAGGATAATCCGGGAGCAGGCGCGTCCTAGGTGGTTCATTCACATGGGGGGAAATCCGGAGGCCAGGCCTCCTACCCTCATGTCGGTGGTGGAAGATCTCGGAGTGTGAATTCTGGGAAGAACAAGAAGATCCAAGTGTACAACCCGGCAGGCTTCGGAAAACAGTTAGGTGTACAAGGCCAGCCCGGGCAAGAACACGTCGGTCAAGGTGGCCATGGTGCTACCCGAGTTCAGCCAGTTGGACATGATCGCAACCGAGATCAACCATCTCGGCACCCGACTGCCAACCCGGTTCAGCCGTAGCCCGGTGTCGGACCCATTATCCAGCCACAGGGATACGTCCCTACGAACAACCAATATGATGATAGCTACTCGGCAATGGAGAAAGCCGGGTACCCGAGATATGATCACTTCATGGATGAGGGAGCACTTGTTGGTCGATTGGGACCTCGAGTATTCGGAACCAATGATGCATGTTACAGGCTTGACCTGATTAACCAATCCGAGATGATGGAGGAGAAAGGACCTCCTAGGCCATTATGTTTTGGGCCCAGGATCATGAAGGAGCCAGCTGTTGCCAAGTTCCAGCTAGCTCGGGGGACAAGAACTTATGAGGGCAGCACCAAGCTGGAGGATTTGTTGAATGATTACGTCACTTCCGTGCATATTGCCGATGGTAACCGCCGGTGGGCAGTGAGATATGTGCCCCAGATGCAGGAGGGGCCAACTCGGATCTGGCTGAACAACTTGCCGATGCACAACATTGATTGCTGGTTGGACTTCTTGGAGGCCTTCATCAGCAACTTCACCAACACGTACCAGAGGCAAAACCGCCCCAACAGCTTTCCATGTACAAGCAGAGTGAAGAAGAAACTTACTGCGAGTATCTAACTCGATGGAGTACATTGACGAACACCTGTGAGGGTGTGAATGCGTCTCAGGCCATTGCGTGGTTTGCGCAAGGATGCCGACATGGCAGCATGCTTTGGCAGAAGTTGCAGAGGGAGATGCCCTAGACTTGGGCCGACACAATCCAGATTGAGGATATGTATGCTCTGGGAGATCCGACACAGCCTCTACTGAACTCGGTTGAACCGAGTAGAAGGAATCCCGACAATGATGGTGCCGGATCCTCCCGGTAGAATGATCGTCAGGACTTCCAGAACAAGAGAAGAGACGACAAGACAGATATCCGCTATAGCTCAAACCATGTAGCCGTGGTTGGTTCGGATCAACCTGATGCAGGCAGCAGCCAGAGGCAAAAGAACACATGGCCCGATTACTGGCAAAACCAAAACAACAAGAGGCAGTGGGCTGATAAAAAGAAACCTGGAGATGACCAATAGAGGTTCACCTTTGAGGAAATGAGAGATAGACCACACACCTACCATACTCGGCATCCGAGTAGGCCGGCTAACCATAGTACCCAATAATGCAGCTGGTGGGACCGGATCAAGAGCGAGGGCTTCGGTGCCTTGTCTCCCGCTCCACCTCTTCCTCTCTCTAGCACAAATGCTCAGCCCATAAGAGTAGCGAACCCGAGACCGACGGAGAAACAAAGAAGGGATAATGTGAACCACGTGTATCAAGGAGATCACAACAACAACAACAACCGGAACAACAAAAAACTACAACAACAATACTGGCAGCAAAGGCCATAATGATTACCAGGAGCATCACCAGAGCTACATGGTGTTCATCACTGAGCCCGATGACAAGAAGAGCCTGCGAAGGCGCGAGATGGAGGTCAATGCAGTGATGTCGGCAGTGCCGAAATACATGTACTGGTGTGATGAAGAGATTATATAGTCTTGGGCGGATCACCCCAAGATCATGCCCGACCCAGGAAGTTATGCACTGGTGCTGGACCCTACCTTCATTGGGCCCGAGATCAATGTGAAGTTCACCTAGGTGCTCATCGATAATGGGAGAACATAAACATCTTGTACCGAGATACCATGGTGGAACTCGATATCACTGAGAACATGCTTCAGCCTAGCCGGACTACCTTCCATGGTATTGTGTCGGGAGTATCTTGTGCATCTGTGGGCAACATGTGGATTGCTGTGCTTTTTGGCACCTGGGAGAACTGCCGCACCGAGTGCCTGTAGTTTGAGGTGGTGGATCTTCAGATCCCTTATCATGCTCTTCTTGGCAGGCTAGCCTTGTCCAAGTTCATGGCCTCAATTCATGTGGCCTATTTGAAGATGAAGCTCCTGATCCCCAATGGCATCATCACCATCTCGGGTGATTACAAGCATTCTCGGAAGTGTACCTCCGCTGAATCTCGGTTGGCCGAGTCCCTGGTCATCACCGCGGAGAAGAAGAAGATATATGAGGTGGTGGCCATGGCCCATGCAACTCAACTTGGTATGCCCGGGATGACCAACCTGCACCAGAGCACTACATTCCAAGTCTCCCAGGAGACCATGAAGGTGTAGATCAACCCCGAGTTCCCCAAGCGTGTGGCCATCATTGGTTCCAGGTTGGAGGAGAAATAGGAAAGCGAGCTCATCCACTTCCTCCGTGAGAATCGGGACGTCTTTGCATGGTCAAATCAAGACCTGCTAGGTGTCCCGAGGGAGTTTGTTGAGCACTCTCTGCATATGAGACCAGATGCTAAGCCGGTGAAGAAGGCTCTACGACGCTTTGCTACCGAGAGAAGGAAGGCCATCGGTGAGGAGATCACAAGGATGCTAGCAAGTGGATTCATAATGGAGGTACTGCACCCGGACTAGTTGGCTAACCCGATCCTGCTAGAGGAGAAGAAAGATGACCCGATGGTTTCTATGGTATGGCGCATGTGTGTGGAGTACACCGACTTGAACAAGGCATGTCCGAAAGATCCATTCCCGTTGCCCCGGATAGATCAAGTGATCGATTCCATGGCCGGATGTGAGATGTTGTCATTCTTTGATGCTGGTGCCACATAACAGAGATGCATGCAGAAATGTTTGCATGAGTAAATCAGTAAAAATGTGCAGGTATATGTGGATGATATAGTCATCAATACCAAGAAGAAACACACACTCCTAGATGATATCCGAGAAACATTCACAAACCTGCGAAAGTACCGAATGAAGCTGAACCCAACCAAATGCACTTTTCGTGTCCGGGCAGGAAAGTTACTCGGTTTGCTCGTGTCTAGCCGAGGTATCGAGGCTAACCATTCCAAGATAAAAGCAATCGAGAACATGTCTCTACCAAGATCCCTGAAAGATGTGCAGAAATTCACAGGGTGCTTGGCGTCCCTTAGTCGGTTCATTGGGAGAATGGGGGAGAAAGCCTTGCCTTCGTGTCGGGGGGCTACCCCCGAGTAGGTATAAGGCAGGAGATAAAACAAAGATCAGAGTACTGTTTGCCCGGTAGGCGGCTACCCGGGTATCTGTATCCGGTAGACGCAACTCGGTGATAAGTATTGAAGGCTGGGAGAAGATAATAAGGAAGATCATAATCATCCGAGTAGAGAACAGGTGGTCCAAGCAGATGGGAAGCAATCCTACTTGGGCAAGAAGTCAATGGAGCCGTTCTGACGAGATCCCGCGTATCCCGCAGCCGTACATGCATGCGGTTCAACTTACAAGGAACATGATTATCTGCGCTACGGCGTGGGTACAGTGAGGGTAGGCGCCTGTCATGTCCTGTCACTGACAAGGGGACATGACGTGTTAGGGACTTACTCTGTGAGACTGACAAGTGGACAAGTCCTGTCAGCCGGACGGCGCGGCGACTTCTCGCGATGGCGTCAGCGGGAACACGGAGGCGTGCTCTGTGTCACAGTAGAGAAGTCACTTAGTGTACCTTTTATCATTGTTTACTCGGCTGGGTACCAGTATATAAGGTGCCCAGCCCCCTCCTGCGCGAGGGACGTTGGACCTCAGAGCATTTATTGCGAGACTCAGCACTAGACACGGAGAGAGAGCAAGCAGCCGGCTACTCGGCTGAGAGAGAACTTGTACTGTGGCTAATCGGTCGATACATATACAAAGAGATAGGAAGGAGTAGGGGTGTTACCTCCACACGAGGGCCCCGAACCTGGGTAGATCGAGGTGTTTGCAGTGTTTCTCTGCGCGTCTACTCGACGTGCGATCCCTCCTTGAATACCTACATCGACCATCGGCTCCAATACTTTAGCCATCCCATGGCATCTGTCTTTCCCACTCTACGACAGTTAGCGACCACCATGGGGCCAGCAGCGGCGCTGGCCGGGGTTCATATTCGGACGGGACCGATTTCTGCATCGGGGGAGCGCGTGGTCTGTGGCCTTGTCCACAGATTCGGCTCCTTCGACTTCATCACCGACAACACCGGTAATTTCGGCGGCAGGCCCGTGCCTGCAGGCGGCTCGGTCCTCTCCTTCGGCGCGCACCTGGTGTACGTCGCCACCACCGTCATCCGCGAGTTCTCGGAGGAGGTACTCGTCGCGGATGATCCTCCTGTTGTATTCGCTGCCCGCGGGAAGGCGGTTGGCTGCTCTGCGGACAGCGTGGAGGTGATGATGACGGGCTCGGCTATCGATGCCGGGAAAAGCGCGCCTGCTGCGCCTGAAGTGGTGGACGAGAAGGCGCCTCGCAAGGTCCACAAGCCCTAGGACATGCCCCGGAACATTCCGGGTTACGTGGATCCTTCCACGTCCACGGCTATACCGGCTGCTCGCGTTGGCGCCATCGAGCGGCTGGGCATGCCACCGCCTACCGACGTGGTCCTCATGGCGTTGAAGGCGCAACTCGAGCAGCAGCGTCAAGCGCTACTCGTGAAGGCCCAAGAGCTGGAGAAGGTTAGGCTTGAGCTTAACCTAGATCAAAACGAGTACAATAGTGCACATGGCTTTACTCCTGTTTCTAGGCTACCTAGCAAGATAGGTGTTATTCGCCGCAACTTGGGCGTTGAGCTAGATAGAAATGGTAGGGCTGCTAGCCTATCTGCTAGTTCGAACACTGCTAGTAGGCCAAAGTACAACTCCCCTGCCAAAACAATTAGGGCTGTAGAGGCAGTTGCTGCCGAGTTGCCGCTTCTCAGTGGTGACGCTCGCGCTAGGCAGCAGGATAGGCTCAACGAGCTAGTGCTAGAAGTGGGCAGGCAGAATGAGGCTTTCCGGAAAGCCAACCCGGGAGCCGGTGCCTCTCATGTGGTTCACCTGCATGGCATTAGGTCTGTGGATCAGGCCTCATCGCCGCTTCCGGGCACTAAGAGGGCCCAGAGTGTGAGCTCTGGGAGAAAGAAACAGATGCAGGGGTACGAACCGGCTGTCGCCGGAAAATAGCACGCCATAGAGCGGCAGCCCGGCCAGAAACACAACTCTGTAGGAGCTGGCTATCAAGCCATCAAAGCTCGCAGCAAGGGACATGGAGGGAACCGAGATGGCCCATCTCGACGTCAGGCTGCCAACCCGGCTCCGCAAGCTGTACAGCCGCAAGTAGTTGTGGTAGCGGCCAACCCGGTCGCCCAACCCGGCCCTGTGCATCAAGACCGCTATGATGGTGGTTACTCTGCAATGGAGCAAGCCGGGTACGCTGATCCCAGAGATGTCACTAATCGCCTTGGTGACCGGATGCTGGAGCCCAATGATGCAAGGTACAAGCTGGACCGGATTCATCGGTCTGAGCAGATAGAGACAAAGGGGCCGCCCGGACCAAGCTGTTTTGGCAACCGTATCATGGGAGAGCCTTCCGTGACCAAGTTCCAGCTGGCTAGGGAGACCAAGTCCTATGATGGGAGCACCAAGCCAGATGACTGGCTAAGTTATTATGTTACCGCTGTGCACATTGCATGTGGCAACCAGAGATGGGCTGTGAGACACGTCCCACAGATGCTGGTGGGCCCTGCCCGGATCTGGCTCAATAATTTGCCGAAGGATAGTATCAACTGCTGGCTTGACTTCTCGGAAGCCTTCATCAGCAACTTCACCAGCATGTACAAGAGGCCGAATAGGCCGCAACAGCTCTCAGCTTGCAAGCAGCGGGAAGAGGAAACTGACCAAGAATACCTTACTCGGTGGAGCACTCTGAGGAACACATGTGAGGGTGTGAATGAGTCACAGGCAATTGCCTGGTTTGCTCAAGGCTACATGCATGGTAGCATGCTGTGGCAGAAGGTGCAGAGAGAGATGCCGAGTACGCTCACCGAGACAATCAAGATAGCTGACATGTATGCACTCCGCGACCCTACTCAGCCTCTGCTCGATTCCTTCGAACCAAGAAGGAGTAACCAAGATGGCAGCAGGCGCCAAGACCGACAAGACTTCCGCAACAAGCGCCGAGATGACCGACCGGATACTCGATATGGTTCTGAGCAGGTGAATGCTGTGAACCAGGACACTGCGGCTGCTGGGAGTAGCCAAAGGCAAAAAACAGCTGGAGCCCAGTACGGGACGAACCAGAATCAGGGCCAGGGCTTCAAGAAGAAATACAATGCTCCTCAGCAAGGCAACAACAACCCGGAAGCTGGAGATGCTCAGAGATTTGTCTTTGAGAACATGAAGGATGAGCCGTGTAGCTTCCATACTCGGCATCCGAGTAGGCCAGCCAACCATACTACCCGGCAATGCAGCTGGTGGGACCGCATCAAGAGTGAAGGCGTTGGTCAGTTGCCCCTCCTCCTCCTCTTACGCTCTCGCGAGCCAATGTGCAGCCTATTCGGGCAGCTCTTCCCAGGCCGGCCGAGAACCCGAGAAGGGAGAACATGAATCAAGTGGCTCAGGGAGCCAACCGCAACTACAACAACCGCAACAACAACCGCAACTTCTACACCCGCAACAACAACAAGAACAACAATGGCAACAACAACAACGACAATGATGGCGGTGACCGGAACCAGTACCAAGAGCACCACGAGAGCTATATGGTGTTCACCGCCGAGCCGGATGACAAGCAGTTGCAGCGCAGGCGTGCGATGGAGGTGAATGCAGTGATACCGGCTGTGCCGCACTATCTGCACTGGTGCGACCAAGAGATTACTTGGTCCAAGGATGATCATCCTAGGGTGATGCCCAATCCGGGTACATATGCACTAGTGGTGGATCCCACCTTCCTGGGGACCAAGAAGAACGTCAAGTTCAGCAAGGTACTGATCGACAATGGCAGAAGCATCAACATCATGTACCGAGATACCCTAGAGAAGCTCGGCTTCGCCGAGAACATGCTGCTACCCAGCAGGACTACTTTCCATGGAATTTTGCCGGGAGTGTCTTGCACTCCAATCGGCCGCATCTGGATAGATGCGCTATTCGGCACCAGGGAGAACTGCCGCACCGAGTGCCTGGAGTTCGAAGTGGTTGATCTTCAGAGCCCCTATCATGCTCTACTCGGCAGGCCTGCACTCACCAAGTTCATGGCCTCAACCCATGCAGCCTACCTGAAGATGAAGATAGCTGATCCCAATGGTGTCATCACCATCTCGGGTGATTACAAGCGTTTCCTGGATTGCGCTTCTGCTGGATCTCTGCTGGCGGAGTCCTTGGTCATTGCTGCTGAGAAGAAGAAGATACATGAGGTGGTAGCTATGGCCCAAGTAGCTCAAGTCGGTGCACCTGGCATGCCGAGTTCTCAGTATGGAGCCACTTTCCAGGCCTCCCAGGAAACCAAGAAGGTGCAGGTTGACCCTGAGTTACCAGACCGTGTTGCCATTATTGGCGCTGGGTTGGGCGAGAAATTAGAAAGCGAGATCATCCACTTCCTCCGTGAGAATCGGGATGTCTTTGCATGGTCCAATGAGGACTTGCCGGCTGTCCCGAGGGAGTTGGTTGATCACTTGTTACATGTGCGCCCAGACACCAAGCTGATGAAGCAGCAAGCAGGCAATGCGCCGCTTTGCGGCAGAAAGAAGGAAGGCCATCGGTGATCAAATCACCAAGCTGTTGATAATTGGATTTATCATGGAGGTGCTGCATCCGGATTGGCTGGCCAATCCGGTCATGGTCGAGAAGAAGAAGGAGGACCCCAAGGCCGAGGTGGCATGGCGCATGTGTGTGGACTACACCGACTTGAACAAGGCCTGCCCCAAGGACCCGTTTCTGCAACCCCGCATAGATCAGGTGATCGATTCTACGGCCGGGTGCAAGCTTTTGTCTTTCATTGATGTCTACTCTGGTTTCCATCAGATACCTCTTAACCCGGGCTGATCAAATAAAGACTGCTTTTATTACCCCGTACGGGGCTTATTGCTATCGTGTTATGTGTTTTGGGTTGAGGAATGCTGGGGCTACCTATCAGAGATGCATGCAGAAATGTTTGCATGACAAAATAGGGAAGAATGTGCAGGTGTACGTAGATGACATTGTCATCAAAACAAAAGAAACACATACTCTGCATAGTGATATTGAGGAAACATTTGCCAGCTTGCGCAAGTATAGGATGAAACTGAATACGACTAAGTGCACATTTGGCGTCCCGGCTGGCAAGTTACTCGGTTGCTTGGTATCCAGCCGGGGCATTGAGGCCAATCCTTCAAAGATAAAAGCTATAGAGAGCATGTCTTTGCCGAGATCACTGAAGGATGTGCAGAAATTCACCGGATGCTTGGCTTCCCTTAGCCGCTTCCTGGAAAGAATGGGCGAGAAGGCTTTGCCTCTCTATCAGCTCATGAAGAAGAGTGATAAGTTCGTCTGGACGCCGCAAGCTGATGTGGCATTCAAATAACTCTAGACCATGCTGGGTAGCGCTCCCATCCTGGTGAGCCCTCTCCCCAAAGAGACAATTCTGCTTTACATTGCAGCTACCAACCGGGTAGTCAGCGTGGTGATAGTAGTGGAAAGAGAAGAGGAAGGAAAGACTGTGCAGAGGCCAGTGTATTATCTCAGCGAGGTGCTATCCAGCTCCAAGCAAAACTACCCACACTATCAGAAGATGACATATGGCGTGTACCTGGGTGCAAAGAAGCTCAAGCATTATTTCCAAGAGCATCCCATCACGGTGGTGAGCACCGCTCCCATCTCGGAGATCATGGGCAACAACGATGCAAGTGGCAGAGTAGCCAAGTGGGCAATTGAGCTAGCCGCGTACACCCCTATGTACGCGAGAAGAGAGGCAATCAAGTCATAAACTCTGGCAGATTTCTTGGTGGATTGGGCCGATATGTAGTACGAGCCTCCCTTGCCGGAAACCAACTTCTGGAAGATGCATTTTGATGGCTCAAAAGTAAAGGAAGGGCTGGGTGCTGGCGTAGTGTTTACGTCACCCAAGCGCGATCAACTCAAGTATGTGCTGCAGATACACTTCAAGGCATCTAATAATGTGGCCGAGTATGAAGCACGAGTACATGGCCTAAGGGTATCCAAGGAGATTGGGGTGCAGCGTATTGTCTGTTATGGCGACTCGGACTTTGTGGTTCAACAGGTTTCCGGTAATTGGGATGCCCTGGATGCCAATATGGCGTCCTACCGATTTTTGGTGCAAACTATGACCGGGTTCTTTGATGGCTGTGAATTTCATCACATACACCGAGCTGAGAATGATGCAGCTGATACTCTGTCCAAATTAGGGTCCTCTCGGCAGTTTATCCCCCTGGGATTGCCTTGGAGCATTTGAGAAAGCCATCTATAAAGCCATCTCCCAACTCGTAATCCATCTTCATTCCATCGCTACCAGGATCAGAAGCTGTTCCCATGGAGATTGATTGGGAAGCTGCAAAAGAGAACCCGGGGACTGGCACCTGCAACCCGGGGACTGCCCCTCCTAACTTGGGGACTGTCACATTCATCGAGGGGGTCATTTATGAGTACTCGGGGACTCGGGGACTCGTCCTCAACCCGGAGCAAGTAATGGTGGCCGATCCAATGGAGATAGATGAATCTGTGTTCCCTGTTCGGACAAGGCCGGGTTGGGCTGTGCCTATCTTGTCCTTCCTGATGGATGGCACCCTGCCAAGTGACGAGGTCACAGCCCGGCAGATACAGAGAAGATCCAAGGGCTACACCATCATCAACAAGGAGCTACACAGAAGGAGCCCCACAGGCGTGCTGCAACGCTGTGTTGAGTGAGAGGAAGGAGAAGAGATCCTCAGAGAGATACACCAAGGGGAATGCGGGCATCATGCCTCTTCTTGGGCTTTAGTCAACAAGGCTTTTCGGCATGGATTCTTTTGGCTCACTGCCTTGAGACAAGCTGAAGATATAGTGAGAAAGTGCAATGGATGCCAAAGGTTTACAAGCAAGATGCATATTCCAACATACGAGTTGAAGACCATTCCTATTACTTGGCCATATGATGTCTGGTGTTTGGACATGGTAGGCCCTTTCAAGCCGGCTAGAGGCAACATGACTCACATCTTGGTCATGGTTGATAAGTTCACCAAATGGATTGAGGTCAAGCGTATTCGGAAGTGTGATGGAGTCACAGCTGTGAGCTTTCTGAAGGACGTCATTATGAGATACGGCTACCCACACAGCATAATCACTGATAATGGCACTAAATTTGCCGAGGGTGCCTTTGCAAGATTCTGCAAGGAGAAGCGGATCCGACTAGATGTTGCATCAGTTGCGCATCCGGCCTCCAATGGGCAAGTTGAAAGAGAAAATGGCATGGTCCTATCCGGGATAAAGCCAAGGCTAATTGAGCCATTACAGCGAACCCCTGGTTGTTGGCTGGACGAGTTGCCGGCGGTGTTGTGGAGTCTAAGGACTACCCCTAACCGATCAACTGGATACACACCATTCTTCCTGGTATATGGAGATGAGGCCGTGTTTCCCACTAACCTAGAGCATGACTCACCCAGAGTAACACTCTATACTAAAAAAGAGGCAAGAGAAGCCCGAGAAAATGATGTTGACCTGCTAGAAGAAGCAAGAGAGTTAACTCTGTCACGATCAGCCATATATCAGCAAAGTCTGAGGCGTTATCATAGCCGGAAAGTAAACCCAAGGGTTTGCCGAGAAGGAGACATAGTCCTTAGGCTCGTGCAGCGCACAGCCGGGATGCATAAGCTATCCCCTCCGTGGGAAGGGCCTTTTATTGTGAGCAAGGCTCTGCACAATGATGCCTACTATCTAGTTGACGCACATGCACCTTAGAAGAACATGCCGGATAGAGCCGGAGAGGAATCCAAGCGTCCCTTGATTGTAGCTCTATTGCGTCGTTTTCATTCATGATCAAACATCGTATGTATCTTCTGAACCGAGTTAAAATTCCAGTCGACAGTCTGAATTCAAACTCGGGGACTGCCCTTCTCAAATTTGCCTTGTGTCGTTTTACTCTGCTTTACTCTGTCTACTCGGTTGGTTTACTTAGGCTTTCATGTGCATATCTAGTAGTGTGTTTAAACCCAAGGGACAACTCTTCGACTCTGCTGCTGTCCGCAACCCGGCTTCATGACAAGCAAGAGAACAAGCCAAAGGTCAATAAACACACAAAAAATTGCTAAGATAAAGAGAAGTGTAGCAACCGAGTAGGGTGTTCTTTACTTATATGTTTCTCTTTTCGGTTAAGTGGTGGGAAGCGTTAACATGCCAATCTCCAAGTGGTTAAATACCTGAAACTTTTTTTGAAATCTTGTGACTCGACTACCAAAAAGACACATGTGGCAGGTAAGAGCAAAGACGAAAAAACTGAGTGAATGAGAAATGCAACTCGGGGACTTGCATTGTAACGCAATCCGGCATTAAGCCAATCTTGCTAAATGTTAAACAAATAAAAATGAGTAGCATGAAGGAACATAAACGTATTCATTACATCTGCACCCAGCATCCCGAGGATCTGATAAATTGTTCAAAGATAAGAATGCATGACTTAGATAAAAGTCGATGAAGTGTTGTCTGTCGCGGTGCTGGTAGAAGCCACTGGATCAGTTGTAGGAGTTGTAGAAGCAGCATTCCGGCGTGGATGAGGTTGGAGTAGCGGACCCTGGCTCAGAGGCAACAGTGGTGTCTTGAGCAGTAGAGGCACCGTGAAGCGGATAGGCACCAAAAGCGGCGTTCTCGGCGGCGGCTTCACTTGAGCTCAGCTCGGGGGCGGGGTCTTCAATCTCCATTTAGGTGGTAAGAACCTCCTCCCGAGCTGCGGGCTGCGACTCTACTCGGGCCTCTGAGCCAGTCTCCAACCCGGGCTCCTCTGCATTGCCGCGCTCCTCGGCCTCTGCATCCTGCGCTGCCTCGTGCTCGGATTCTTCATGTTCTTCATCCTCTGCACCCTAGCTGCTGTCTTCACCGGCATCTTCCTCGAACTCGGCTTCACCTTCCTCCTCCTCTTCCTCGACATCGGTATCCGGCTCGGTGGGGCCGTCGATGTACTGGTTTGTTTCTGCCCAGGAACCGAGCTCGTAGGCAACCTCTTTCAAGCGGAGAATGCAATCCGGATTCTTTGTCCATTTCCAGCCATTTCGGCGGGAGCAGATCCTGTCAAGGTTAAGATTCTCATACCAGGATAGAATGAAGTGGAGAGTCTCGTCTGCTCCTGCCTGGGCTGCTGAAGCGCACCACTTCTTCAGTTCTTCCTTGACATGATCCAAGTTGGCCGCCATGTCAGAGATGGTGTCAGGGATTTGGCGCTCTGGCCAGAATAGCTTGTGCAGGTTCATTGCTGTGGACACCATGGTGGTGCCCAGGCCCTTGAGAGATTGCATCCGGGTCTTGAGGCTGACGAGATGATCTTCAATGCTGGAAGTTTCATCAACGTTCGGACCAGCCGCTGCCCTGGCCCTCCTCGCCTTCTCCACGGCAGTCTCAGCAGCATCACTGAGATCCGGGAAGATATCTAGATCGGGAAACGCTGGTTCGAATCAGAAAGGGAAACCAGAGAAGAAGAGAAACTCAAGATTAAGTAAGGTGAAGAGTAGCAGCAACTCACAGGCTAGTTCTAGCACGAGGGACCCCAGCTTGGTCCTCCAGTCTTCCGCTTCTCGGAGATTCTTGTCTTGGATACGACGGGAGTCGTTGACAATGCCCTCCAGAGTTGAGTTCCTATCTCGGAGAGATTGGATCTCCCTTAAGAGTTCCTGCTTCTCGGCGGCAACCCTTTTTTTCCATCTCAGTCTTCGCAGTGACGACATCAATTGCGGTCTTGAGCGCTTCAGAAAGCTCAACTTGCAGCTTCTCAAACTCTGCCTTCTCGGCCTCACGCTCCTTCTGCAGTTCGGCCTCTTGGACCTACACTTGGTGGTGTGCTTTAGCTGGAATGAGGCACTGCAGGTGCTGCTTTTGGAAATTCTTGTATTCTTCTGCGGGTAGAACAACGTTATTATCAGATTGGTCAAGTGAAAGAAAGCAAATGAAGAGAAGAAAGAAGATTGCTCACCTTCCAGAGAAGAGATTTTACTCTGCGCTGAGGCAGACATAACTTCACAATCCTGGTGCTTCTCCACTAGCATCTTGAGCTCACCTACAGAGAAGACAACAGTTAAGCAAAAAGTAGAAAACGGGCATAAGCAAAAAACGCACAAACCGAAATGCTTGAGGCTTACTTTCAATGGATGATAGCTTGAGGGCATTGTCCAGGGCGTTCTTCTCTAGAGCGTCCTTGTCGCTCTTGTCAGATTCCAGAATCCGGTTCCGGTCTCTGATTTGGCGATGCGACCAGAGAAGCTGGCGAAAAATGTTGGTCCTTTCCTGGACGCTATCATGCAGAGAAGAAGGAGAGTGGGTGAGTTTTTGGAAGATTTGGCCAGAGTAGATATCAACTCAGTTGAGATTCACCTACTCGGCCCGAATCTCGGGGACTGGGGTAGCGGCTAAGAGAAGAAAGGAGAAGAAGAAAGCTGGCAACTCGGAAAATTCAAAAAGAGGGAAGACACTTACCACATAGCTTTGCTCGATGTTCTTGATGGATTTGCGCAAGAAAAACATCTTGCTAGCCAGTGTACTGCAAGGTCCGGCTACAGCCATGCTCACAGAACCGATGTCAGCTTTGTTCCACTCTAATCGGTAGTTGTCGAGTTTAACCCGCTCAACACCATCCCATGAGGCATGGCCAAGTGCCTTGCTATCCCAGACTTTCTCAATGTGGCCTACTCACTCCAAGATAACTTCTATGCCTTCTTCGGGAAGCTCCTCGTCATCCTCTTCGCGGGAAGAGAATTCCTTGATGATCAGGAGTCCTTCTTCCCCTTGGACTTGGAGCGGGCCACAGCCCTTCGCTCTTTCAGAGTGGCTAACCGCTCGGCCTCTTTTGACATCTGGATACGGTGGCGCTCCTGCAGTTGTTTCCAGTACTCAGGGAATGTGGGTTCAGTCTCCACTTCACTGGCACCTACGCCGGGATCCTGCTCCTCTTCAGGAGCAAAGTTGACATTGGCCGGAACCAGCTTGACGTTCGGGTTGGGTGGCTTCTTCTTCTGATTAAGCGCCCACTTTGTCTTCTTGACCTGCTCCGCGGCCTGTCCGTCTTGCGGCGCGCCTGGCTGCTAGGCCCCCGAAGGGTTGAAGGGCAGCACCTGTTGCCCAGGCTGCGCGGCGCCCCGCTTTGGCTGGCTCCGGGTTGGCACCACATCCGTCTTGGCTACGGTAGGCGCTGCCTGTTTCTTGGAGATGGGCGTGGGAGTTGGCTGAGAAGGCGGAGGTACTAGGCGTGCTGATGGAGGCACTGGCTGAGTTGGCGGCGCTTGCGGCTGGCTAGCCGGTGCAGCATCCGGCTGCACTGTGTCTTGGCGGGGTGGCTCTACCGCAGGGTCTTCTACGACCAGCGGGGTCTGGCTGCTCTGCAGCAATGTCTTCAGGCTGCTGCTCGGCAGCAGCATCTGGCCGCTCCACGGATGTGGCCTCCTGCCGCTGCTCGGCAGCGTGCTCAGTGGTCTCCTCAGCTGATGCAGCTGGAGGATATGGTGGTTTCTCGGCATTGGTGGCATCCTGGGAAGACGGCTGCGCGTCGGACTGTGGCTGCTCGGAGGTGCGTTCGGTCTCCATCTCGGCGCATGTATTCTCAACGCCAAGAACTTGTTCTTCTCGGGGTGGGGGACGCATGCGTCCTGTCCTCTGGTACCTGGTCTCCCTCATCGTCAGAGAGCTCCACGAGTTCTCGGGGCGGGGCTCTCATCTTCTTGGGAGGTGGTGCATTGGTGGAATAAGCATCAAGGGCATCACTGGAAAGAGATGAGTAGAAGAGGAACAAAGTCAGAAGGAATCCAGAGAAGAGGACCAGGAAGAAAAACAACAAAGAGCCAGAGTCTACTCGGAAGTACTCACCCATCAGCAGTGGGGCGCCTCCTACGCAGGGGGGGCTTGTTTCCCGGTTTCTTCTTGAGCTTCTTGGGAGGGGGCGCCAGCGCACCGCTACCCGTCCTTTTCCTGGTGGTGGGAGCAGCCACAGACACCGGAACCGTGTCCATTGGTTCCTCTCCCTCGTCCAGTTCAGGATCCTCTGCAGCGGAAAGAAGGAAGAATTCAGAATGAGTAAAAGGAATTCAGATACGCTGCGGTCTGTCAAAGAGGTGAACCCAGTCACCTTCTTCATCCTGGGACCAGTCCCGAATAGAACCTGCGACTCAGAACTTACCATCCTGACCAGCACGAGGGATGCATAGGGTATCCTGGATGTCATACGCAGTTGCGTCATCGTCTGTACGGTCCGCCTCCCAGTTGACCTCGAAGATAGGTTGGTCCTCGGTCTTCTGGCGATGATGTACTGTTGATGCAAACATAAAGCATAGTGAGTTAAATTCCAGCAGAGTAGGTATCCTACTCGGTCTAGCGTGCAAACACTAAGCACAAAATGCTAAGGACCCGAGGAAAAGCATGCAGAGAAGGCCCTACTCTGAACGGCGTGCAGGCATACAACACACACAACTAAGTGTCAATAGGGAGGCCCTACTCAGCGCAGCATGCAAACATAAAGCATATAATGCTCAGAGGAAATCTACTCAGCGCAGCATGCAAACATAAAGCATATAAGGCTAAGAGGAAATCTACTCAGCGCAACATGCAAACATAAAGCATATAAGGCTAAGAGGAAATCTACTCAGCGCAGCATGCAAACATAAAGCATATAAGGCTAAGAGTAAATCTACTCAGCACAACATGCAAACATAAATCATATAAATCTAAGAGGAAATCTACTAGGCATAAAATACAAATACTGAGCGTACAAAGAAGAAGACCAACCTGGGAGATGGGCTTGGTGCGGCTATACGACACGAAGCCATATGCCCAGTTGTCGGTGAGGGTGCTCCGCAAGATGGACTTGGTCCAAATTGCCACTTCTGCTTTGGTAAGCCCGAAGGTGGTCATCCGAGTACAGTCTCGGGGGCCGCCCATGTAGCACATATTGTGTACTCGGTGCTGGAGCGGGAGCACCCGACGCTCAACCCAACAGGCAACAGGTTCATCTTGGAGTAGCCCCTCCTTCACCAGCTGTTCGAGGCGTTTGTCTACCTGGATGACGTCGTTGACGGTCTTCTTGGGGGTTGTACCCCCAATTCTGTCCGGTGGGAGGGACATTCTCGAACTTAGGAAGCCCTATCTGGTCCACGGGCTTCTCTCCTTCAGCATTAGGGGAGTTCTTCACATACAGGAAGCCCCTCTGCCACTTGCGTACCGTTTCGAGCCCGAGTACTCGGGGATGGTGGCCAGTGCTACGCTGCAGCATCATAGCACCACCAGTCTGTGTCCTAGCTCTAGGAACTAATGGATTGGATGGGTTTGGAACGCTCTGTTGGCGAGGAAAAAGTATCTAGCCCAAGTCTGGACTCTGGGGTAGACGCCTAGAAAGGCTTCACAGACAGTGGCATGGGTAGAAAGCATGGCGATGGCGTTTGGGGGAAGATGGTGCGGCTAAAGGCCGAAATGGCGGAGAAAGTCGGAGAAGAATTTGGAGATTGGAAGGCCTAGGCCGCGCTTGAAGTGGGATAGAAAAACAACATGCTCACCGGCTTCCGGAGTTGGGACGAGCTCGTCGCCGGGAGGGCGGCAAATCACGTCGGAAGGGATGCGGCGGGTATTCACCAACCACTGACAGTCGTCAGCGGTGACGTCAGAACCCTCCCAGCTGGCACGCGCCGGCGCCGCTTCTTCCTCGTGCTGCTCCGTGGCGACGTTCTCGAGCTCCATGTTCTTTTCGATGGAGGAGATGCGGGAGTTCGTCGAGGTTGGTGGCGCTGGCCTGAATCGAAGATGCGGAGGATGCTTTTCCTCTCCGTCTCTCTCTCTCTCTCTACTCGCGAACTGGCGGCGCGCAGCGAGTTCACGGCGGCACTGCGGTTTGCGGTGGAGGCGGAGGCGATGAGAAGGGCTGCGAGATGGGGAAAATGCGAAGGAAAGAGAAGACTTGGGCGGCACGGGGGTATTTATTTCGTCCGCGGATTGCAGTTACCAGTTGGATTAATCGTGGCAGGGATCGTGCGGCGTGGGGCTTAACTGCCTGTTAGAAACGCAGACAACGGGCTGTGGGCCCCAGGTGCAGTGACAGGCGCGTGGCACGCTAAAGCGCCAGAACCGAGGCGTCGGGGGCGTGGATGCGTGACACGTGCCCTATCTGGGCACGAGAAGCTGGATTCGCTCTGGATCGAGTGGGAGCGTGTTGAAAATTTAGCTAAGTGTAGAGTACTCGGCAGAACTCTGCAGCGTGTGCTCTACTCGGCACCAATAGGAATTCTCCAGTAACCACAGTTGGAGAAATTCGAGTAAGAGTTATGGGTGTCCGGGTTGAAGAGCAACTCGGCTACACTTTTTCATGGAGGAAATTTGGTTTAAGCTGGCAGGGCCCAACGAACAAGTTCGCTGGACTTTACCAGCTTCGGGGACTAATGTCGGGGGGCTACCCCTGAGTAGGTATAAGGCAAGAGATAAAACAGAGATCGGAGTACTGTTTGCCGGGTAGGCGGCTACCATGGTATCTGTATCCGGTATACTCTACTCGGTGATAAGTATTGAAGGCTGGAAGAAGATAATAAGGAAAATCATAATCATCCGAGTAGAGAACAGGTGGTCCGAGCAGATGGGCAGCAATCCTACTCGGGCAAGAAGTCAATGGAGCCGTTCTGACGAGATCCCGCGTATCCCGCAGCCGTACAGGCGTGTGGTTCAACTTACAAGGAACATGATTATCCGCGCTACGGTGTGGGTACAGTGAGGGTAGGCGCCTGTCATGTCCTGTCACTGACAAGGGGACATGACGTGTCAGGGGCCTTGATGGGGGGATGGTAACCCGGTAGGCTCATGCCAAGGTGAAACCCGACCCGAGGGGAATCGCACAAGACCCGGCCCAAGGTGGAGGAGTTTCTAGAAGGCCCAAGAGGGAACGCACGCCTTGTAACCCGTACCTTAGGGGCCACGATTAGGAAACTTAGGGTTGTGTGCGGTTTCCGGGTAGGATTCCGGGTGTGCCTTGTACAGGAAGTAAGGGAGCCAGGTAATATATAAACCGGTTCCTAGGTTCAGAAAGAGAGAGTTTTACTAGATATTCGAGTATCCTTGTAATACGAGAGTTGATAGTGGTAACCCTAGATCGGAGACTCGGCGGCATTACAGCCTGAGCTACCAGATCGCTTGATAACATGATTTCCCCTGAGCTAAACCCTCTCCCAAACACCAGAGTCGATTTTCCCCAAAGTAAGTTACCCTGGGTAACGTCTGCCGTGATTATCCCACGGTAGTTGGCGCCCACCGTGGGGCCTACGTCCAAGGGTGTTTACATCACGGGAGAAGCTCGGGAAAGCATGAAGAACCTCGTCATCGGCGAGATCATCACCAACCCCGAAGGAGAGAAGATGGTGGACGACTTTGGTTGGGGACCAAAGTCGGATCTGCTGGAAACCGGATCTATCGTCACGATCGGACGGGTCAACGTCTTCGTCGGCATGGTACGTACGTCCGGATCTGTTCCTGATGATATTGAGTATGATTCTGTGTCAGGAGATGCGACCTGCGTTCAGTCGGACGAAGAAGAGTCGGTCGGGACAGCCAATCCGGTAGAAGAGCCCACCATGAAGAGGGAACAGCCGGAGGAGCCGGCATGGACCCCGCGTGGCCGGGTCATGAGAGAAGATGATACCGAGTCTATCCTGCACCTGCTGGAAGATCAGTACGAGGAAGATAGCTGTGACGAGGAAGAATACGAATCTTCGCCAGGCATCGCGCGCCGGGTCGCGGTCTACACAGCCCCTGCAACCAATCTTAATCAGGGAGATGTGTCGACGGCCGCGGTCGGAGCGGCGCGAGCGCTGGTCCAACAGCAAGCACCGGTTGATGGAAACCTAGTTATAGCCCGGGTCGATGGAGAGTCGGCCTCTGTCACCAGTCATATCGGATAAAGCGAGCGGCAGAGGAACATGTTTGGATTCATAGCGAACAGAACACCAGGAGCGGGGCCCTCGAATCCGCGAAATCCGGCTCTGTTCAACAATAACCTAATCTTAGATCCCACAGTGTTAGCGACAGTGATAACCCCGGAAAACGCGGCAGCACGTGCCCGAGATCTGGATGTTGCTCGCCGTGCATTGGATCAGCAGAGGAGAGATGTCGAAGCCGAGAAACAAGGGATGGTCGAGCGCCAGCGCGAATTGGAAGAACAGGAGAATCGTCTTCAAGCTCAGTCAACTAGGATCTACAATCAGAGGCACCAGACGAGATTACCGGCAACTGGTGGAAATTTATAGCCAGCCACATTGTTTGTTACCCCTCAGGATCAACCAATCCCGGTTGTGAATCAAGAAACCAGATATCAAGCTGCAACCCTGGGAGAACAGCCGACAAACGTGCAAGCCGGGTTACCCACGTTGCAAACTGGAATCGCTGTTGGCAATACTGCACCACCGCCACCACCACCGCGATTTCATACCCCACCAGGTCACTTCCCATGGATAACGTATATGCAGCAACATTGGCACTTGATCGCATCCCCGTAGGAGAGTCACCCCATGCAGTGGAGACCCGGCGGGTGATGACTCCCAAGTGAAAGAGATCAGTTGTAGTACCTTTCGATAAGTATTTGAGTGTCGAACCCACGAGGAGCTGAAGGTAAGCTATCTATTCTCTAAATCCCTATAACCCTCTTATATGGCTGTTTATGCAAAGCAATAAGTTTGACTAAAAGGAACTAACTAATTAAAAGCAAGTGACGTGGAGTGTGGTTTGTCTAGTAACTAGTGAAGCAAGTTTAAAATGCAAGTAATCCTAAAGCAAGTTTCTAAGAAAGTTTCACAAGTAGCAAGCAACAAATATCTCAAGTATCTCAAGGGAGCAAGTGTTCTAGCAATAGGTGTTTCGTTCGTGTGGTTGTCACAATTAGTGAAGCACATGTTTTAGTCTTAGTTGTTTCTTCTAGGAAGGAGCCATGAATAGGTATAGTCAAGTAAATGATCTACAACCCCTTATGATGGATCATGTGGCCAAGTAAATGACTGCACAAGATTGATTAAGACATAAAGTCCCACCATAGCCTTACGTTTTAAGGTCCCCTATATATATCCCCCAATAACTTAACTTTGTGGCTCGGTCTCAGGTTACTGTCACTCCCAAGTCACCACCACTCCATTATGCTACCGGTGATCACCTTACATGCATTCCCCAACATATGCGTGCACTCATATATTGTACATAAAGACAATCATAGAAGATAACAAACTTGTATGCAACCAATCAACGAACTATTTCACCATTGCCAAGAACAATTCACTACTCAAACATAGACGGGGAGACACAATACATAAAGGGAATATAGTATTGCATCATACATCGTGTTTGCCAAGAGATTACAGTGGAGAGATGGAGCTGATCTTGCTGTAGATGTTGATGATGAACACGCCGGAGGGGGGTGGAGCCCTCCGGGGGTGATCCCGGCGGCGTTTCCCCCCTCCGATCTTCTCCGGCGGCAGCCTTCTGTCTCTCTGTTTCGTGGTGTCGTCTCTCGGCGCCGCCTCCTTCTCGAAAAGGCTAGGGGACCCTTTATATAGTCGTTTTTAGGTCACGAGACACTCGGGAGAAGAAAGATCGACGACATCGGAGCCACAGGGGCAAAAAGGGGGCCCCACACGCGGCCAAGGAATCTGGCCGCGTGGAGGGTCCTCTTTTCCACCTGGTTGGCCTTTTGGCCCTCTACTTTGGCCCATGGTCTTTGTCTCGAAAATTCTGAACCGTGCTCTTTGGCCTTGCCCTTTTTGGAGTCCCGAAGCTCCCGGAAAGTCTGAAACACTAAAAGTACGTTTTCTGGAAAAACAGGGTTAGAACCAAAAGAAGGGGGATTGTTCAGAAAATCCCCCAAATCATTATAAAACATGAATATAAGTTGCTAATAGGGAGGAAAAACAAGTAATAACATGCAAAGTTCATGTATGCATTTTACATGCATCAACATCCCCAAGCTTAACCCATACTCGTCCTCGAGTATGAAGGTGATAAAACTAACATGGACTTTGCATTTTAAAACAATCATGGAATATCAAAGAAGATTATTCATGCTACATATAATCAAATGATTCATAATGTAGATGAGTAGCAACATACAATTCATGTTATAAGAAATATCAAATATGCAAGCAAAGATGCTTCATGAAAGTCCACAAAGTGTATAATGAAATAAAAGCACTATGGACCAAATGCATACACAAAATGAAAAATAAAATCCTATATTGGTCAAAGAATAGCATAATGTAAAATAGAAAATATGGTGGACACTTTGGAGAAAATTGAGTAGAGGTAAAACATGATCAAGTTTTATTTAGCCTCTAAATTATTCAACTAAAATTACTAATTGAAATGTGGGATCCATTGTTCTAAGACTCTCATTGCCCCTTTATCACTAGCATCTTAAATTTTGAATGTTGAAGTAATGTGATTGACAAGGTGTTGGTTGAATGCCTCATGCCCCGTGAGTGTGAAAACCTACTCCATGATTACTCAACTTAAGATTCCTAATAAGCTTTGTACAATCATAATAAGTATTAATGACATCATAGAGAACCGCAAAGAGCTACCTCTTGCCCCATGACATGGAAACCAGCCCATGTCACAATGACAAGATGAACAAACGGAGTAGACTCGTCATCCTTTTTTATTTCATTCACTATATGCATAGATTCTTATTTTATTGTAGGATGTGTTTGTAGAGTCCACTCTAGCTTTAAGTAAATTTCCACCATATTCAAGCATGGCTTGGGTTAGCGGCCCAATGCGTTTCTCTAGTCATAAATATACTTACTCATCAAAACTTACTATTCCTCTATTTCATTTCGGCATGGCAGGAGTCCAAAAACAAAAGTACATGATATCAACCAAATGTAAATTTTTGTGCAATGTTGAAAGATTTCCAGTGATACACGTTTATAGCTAGCTCCCAACCAAACACTTCTCAAACGCAAAACTTTTAGCTCCCGTTATTGGGTCATGTTTATTAAGTGGAATGAAAAGTAAAGGTGTGCATTCAAAAGTTCGTGAGAGTCCTATCCCAAATTCAGCTCATGACAATTAATAAAGTTAATATCTTATTTTGGAATATAAATAACGTTATAACATGGTGAACATACTCGGAATAGCTCTGAAGCTAATAGGTAGATATGGTGGACTCACTGGAAATACTTGGCTAAAGGGTGTTGGAAACAAGTTTATACTTGTTGGAATTTTTACTTTTTTGGCTAGCAAGAGGGAGATAGTTGACCAGATACTATGGATGCATATGTCTACTCATTTCATGACAAACTAAATAAACCAGCAATTAACATCAAGGACATGATTAAGAGATAGCTCAAGACAACATTATTGCAAATTTCTACACATAAAAAGCCTATAAATCATGCAAACATATGTAGCTCTTCAAATCAACCATGGCATCCCTATTACAAGTCATAATACTAGCATCCAATACATTCCAACCCCAAACTCCAGTAGCTCAATCTCATATAAAATGATGGGTGTGGTCTTATCAAAACAAAAACTAGACGCTTCAAGTCTCCACGATAAATGCTTTGCTTAGAAAAACAGACAGTAGACGTGTGCTGACCAAAAGAGTGTAGCTCCAGTGGGGTGTTCATCACATACCCAAGCTTATGGCTTTCACAATTCTTCGATGTCTTGAGGCGCAGCTCCTCTATTCCCTATGAAAAAACTTCAGAAAACATGTTTCTCCCATTCTTTTTCTGTGGGGTGAGGTTAGCAAGGACAAACAAATCACATGCTTTCTGTGCAAATTTCCAAATCAAATGCTCCAGTAGATAGACAATAAGGTTCATTATGTTGTATGTTCACTCTCTTGCTTGAAAGAATCATGGAAATTCGATTCCCAAGCCCAAAGAGTGCATAAAACAAAAGAAGCCATAATCTGTCCAGAAAAGCAACAACAGCAAAACGAACGTTTTTCCCTAAGCTAGACTCGTCAAAAAATTAAGACAATTTTTGTGCTTACAGAGGACAAAAAGTTGCATAACATACAAAAAAATTAGCTTAATCCGACATACGAATAAAAAACATAAAATCATATGTGAGCAGACTCGTGCTGAAACAGAAATTTCATGCACTAGGATAGCAACTTATAAGTCCAAATGGGTTTGACTTGACTCTTTATTCAAAACTCTAGAATTAAAACAACACAAACTAATCTCTTGAGACAGCAAGAGGACACTAGGAAAATCCAAAGAAAAACAACCGGGTTGCCTCCCGTGAAGCGCTTTCTTTATAGCCATATAGCTAGCTAGGCTTTACTTACTTAACATCATGATGGTTGGAGTGAGGTGGCTCGGCATCCCCAAGCTTGGATTCTTGTACTTATTTGATACATGTAGAGTGAGCCCAGTTGTACATCCCCAAGCTTGATTGGTTGTCCCTCTTGATCTTTGTTCATCTCACTCAACTCTTCCTCCTGAAAAATTCTTCTTACACAAATCTCAACATAAAACTTGATTAGAGGGGTTAGTACCTCCATAAATCAAATCCACATAGGTACAACAAAGACACATCATGAGTTGATTATAAATATTAACTACTTTTACTACAGTTGTGCATTGCTCCTTGATCAAAAGAACCACACAAAACACAAGTAATGAGAGCAATGCAAAATAAAGACATAATCTGCCAAAAACTGAACAGCCCGTAAAGAGTGAATTTTTAGAGGCCCTTAAGTTGCTCAAATCAGAAAACTTAAAACTAATGAAATATGTAGTGATAACTAAATATTGCTTTCGTAAATTACCAGGTCAAAATTCCACTTCTGTGATTATAAACATTTTTCGCAGTGAAGTTCAGGAATCTGTTTATTGACAGCTAATTACTATTGTTTAATCCTATCTTTCATATAAGATTATTCTTGCCATTTAAAATGAGAAATAAGACAGAAATGTGATGTTACAGTAGTGAACTAATATTTTTATTGTTTTTAGCTTTGGAAAAGTTTTAATGATAGATACTTTGCAATGGTTTCATTGGCAAGAACAACACATGTTCAAGGTCGACCCCAACTTCTCCATTACTCATCCTTCTCATTTACTTTCCCAAATTTTTCGTAAAGTGAAAATATTAAACTAAATGATACATAACAGTAGGTAAAGGCATTTTACATGTTTTAAAGACATAAATGTGTGCTCAAACCGAATAGGAAATTAAAGCATAAGGAACACACCAAAAAATAGTAAACAATTTATTTTTAAGTCTAACCCATTTCCTATGCATTGGAATTTTGTAATGAAAAAAATAAAAGAAGCACATAATAGCAAGCATAGAAAGGTAGATCAAGTGCAACTTCAATACTTTCAGCATAAAGAGGAGAAACTTAATATTGTTGAAATATGTGTAACCGTGTTTCCCTCTCTCAAAATAATTTTCAGTAGCATCATGAATAGATTCAACAATATGAATATCACATAAAACATTCTTATCATGAGCCACATGCATAAAAGAATCACTACTCTCCACATAAGTAAAATCCTCATTAGTGATAGTGGGAGTTAAAAACATTCATAATTTTCATTGCAATCATCATATATAGGAGGCATAGTATCATCAAAGTGAATTTTCTCCTCCAAGCTTGGGGAACTAGAAATATCATGCTCATCAAAACCAACTTCCCCAAGCTTAAAACTTTCCATAGAATCAATAAGTATATCATTTTTATCCTCAATAGTAGGGGGACTAAAAATAACATATTCATCACGACAAACTTCCCCAAGCTCAAGGTTTTCCTTAGCAATAAAGGTGTTCAAAGAATTAGTACTACCACAAATATGATTGTTGTGCAAATAATTTTTCAATTTCTCCTCAAACACTTCATGTCCTAATTCAAGGTAGATATTATACAGTTCTAAAATTGTTTGGTTGTTCTCCATTTTATAATTTTTTTTTGTGTTTTAGGTTTATATGTTAGTATGCAATGCAAACAAGAATAAAAGCTTAGCACAACGCTCCCCGGCAACGGCGCCAGAAAAGTGCTTGATGACTCCCAAGTGAAGGAGATCAATTGTAGTACCTTTCGATAAGTATTTGAGTGTCGAACCCACGAGGAGCTGAAGGTAAGCTATCTATTCTCTAAAGCCCTATAATCCTCTTATATGGCTTTTTATGCAAAGCAATAAGTTTGACTAAAAGGAACTAACTAATTAAAGCAAGTGACGTGGAGTGTGGTTTGTCTAGTAACTAGTGAAGCAAGTTTAAAATGCAAGTAATCCTAAAGCAAGTTTCTAAAGCAAGTTTCTAAGCAAGTTTTACAAGTAGCAAGCAGAAAATATCTCAAGTATCTCAAGGGAGCAAGTGTTCTAGCAATAGGTGTTTCGTTCGTGTGGTTATCACAATTAGTGAGGCACATGTTTTAGTCTTAGTTGTTTCTTCTAGGAAGGAGCCATGAATAGGTATAGTCAAGTAAATGATCTACAACCCCTTATGATGGATCATGTGGCCAAGTAAATGACTGCACAAGATTGATTAAGACATAAAGTCCCACCATAGCCTTACGTTCTAAGGTCCCCTATATATATCCCCCAATAACTTAACTTTGTGGCTCGGTCTCAGGTTACTGTCACTCCCAAGTCACCACCACTCCATTATGCTACCGGTGATCACCTTACATGCATTCCCCAACATATGTGTGCACTCATATATTGTACATAAAGACAATCATAGAAGATAACAAACTTGTATGCAACCAATCAACGAACTATTTCACCATTGCCAAGAACAATTCACTACTCAAACATAGACGGGGAGACACAATACATCAAGGGAATATAGTATTGCATCATACATCGTGTTTTCCAATATATTACAGTGGAGAGATGGAGCTGATCTTGCTGTAGATGTTGATGATGAACACGCCGGAGGGGGGTGGAGCCCTCCGGGGGTGATCCCAGCGGCGTTTCCCCCCTCCGATCTTCTCCCGCGGCAGCCTTCTGTCTCTCTGTTTCGTGGTTTCGTCTCTCGGCACCGCCTCCTTCTCGAAAAGGCCAGGGGACCCTTTATATAGTCGTTTTTGGGTCACGAGACACTCGGGAGAAGAAAGATAGACGACATCGGAGCCACAGGGGCAAAAAGGGGGCCCCACACGCGGCCAAGGAATCTGGCCTTGTGGAGGGTCCTCTTTTCTACATGGTTGGCCTTTAGTCCCCCTACTTTGGCCTATGGTCTTCGTCTCAAAAATTCTGAACCGTGCTCTTCAGCCTTGCCCTTTTTGGAGTCCCGAAGCTCCCAAAAAAGTCTGAAACACTAAAAAGTACGTTTTCTGGAAAAACAGGGTTAGAACCAAAAGAAGGGGGATTGTTCAGAAAATCCCCCAAATCATTATAAAAAATGAATATAAGTTGCTAATATGTAGGAAAAACAAGTAATAACATGCAAAGTTCATGTATGCATTTTACATGCATCAGCGGGCGATAGACCTGTTGCGCACAGTAGTAGCTCAACAGGCCAATTACCCGGATAACAGGAGTGGCATCCACGGAACACCATATGTTATTCGGCAAAACGGGAATACCGGCTATATTCAGTCAAGCTCGGCACGGCGGAGGGCAGAGCAGCAGGAAATGCCGCCTCCTCCCCATAGGCCGGCAACGCCTGCAACATCAGCGACGCAAGCCATTGTGGAAAATTCTCGAGCCAGACATGCAGCTGCCGGGTCTGCGGTACGAGGGCCGGTATCGGTTGCACCCCCCGCCGTACCTGCTGCGGGATCGCACGTTTCCCGAGTGAGGCCAGTACCGGCAAACCTCGCCGGGCCTAAGTGTTTGTCGGATGCCATCTTGGCTGAGCCTTACCCGGATAAATTCAAGGTGCCGGGTAAAGTGGTTAATTATGAGCCGACCATGGACCCAGAGACCTGGTTGAGCAGTTACGAGATGGCTATGTCGATTCGCAACGCATCTGAGAATCTCCAAGCCAAGTTTATGTACCTAATGATGTCTGAAGGGGCAGCAAAGTTGTGGTTTAATAACCTACCTGAAAGATCCGTCAATTCATGGAGTGAGCTCAAAACTGCCTTCATCAAGCACTTTCATGGGACGTGCAGGAAATTATTCACGATCGATGATTTAGAACGATGTGTCCAGAAGAAGGGAGAGTCGGCGCGCAGCTGGGTGCGCCGGGTTATGGAAATTCTCCACTCGTCCACTGATATCCATCCAAAGGATGCATTACAAGCTATGGCGAAAACGTGCAAGTACATACCCTTAGTGCAAAAACTGACACACATGAAGTCTAGTCGGCACGCTTCTGAGGTTACAATGGGAGAGTTGATGGACGCCTGCAACAAGCACGCCGCCACAGATACCACAGAGGAGGATGTTGATGACAAAAAAGCGAAAGCCAACACAAATAATAATGGAAGACCCGGCAATGGGACCGCATCGGGTAATAACGGAGGAAATAACAGAAATAACCAGCACAAGCGCCCATATGAAGGAAATTCCGAGTTTGTCGCTAATACAGAAGCCGGGTTTGCAAGACCCAGGGCAGAATGAAATTTCAACGGAGGAAACTTCAATAGAGGAAATTACCAAGGACCACCAAGGCCGGCTAACCATATAGAGGCCTTAAGGATGCCCTGTCCGCGTCATAGCAGGAATGGCAGGCCGGCTAATCATTCATTGGAGCAGTGCGTGGATTTACAAAGATGGAAGAATGAGGAAATACATAAGGCCCTGCGAGGTGCAGGCCGGGGAGGAGGACCGGGTCCGGGTGGAAACCCGGGCAACGGGCCACCCCCCGCCGGTAACGCAGGAGGCGGCAATCCGGGTAATAATCAAGGTGGTGCTGGAGGTTTCCAAGCCAACCCAAAACTGTTAGGACAATACCACGTTCATACTACCGGGACTTCCAACAAAGATAGAAAGATACTTAAAATGGCCGTAAACTCGGTTTCTTCAGGTGTTCCGAGATATTTGAGATGGTCAGATCAAGAGGTAACATGGAGCAGAAGGGATCACCTGGAAACAATAGAACATCAGGGTGTGTTAGATTTGGTGGTTGCACCACATGTCAATGGTTACGAGCTGAAAAAGGTTTTGATGGATGTTGGAAGTAGCATCAATATCTTATATTGGGAAACCTTCCTACGCATGGGGCTCAAGGAGTCTCAGCTGGAGAAAAGTTCCACAGTTTTTCATGGAATTGTGCCGGGTCACTCGGCGTGCCCTGAAGGAAAGATAACACTAGAAGTTGGTTTTGGAGAATCCAAGGACAATTTACGAGTGGAATGGCTCACATTTGAGGTGGTAAAATTGCGCATTCCTTATCACGCGCTGTTCGGAAGGCCGGCTTACGCCAAGTTCATGGCCAGGCCGTGTTACGTATACCTGCAACTAAAGATCCCGGGTCCAAAGCAGACCATTACTATACATGGGAACCGGGCTGTGGCAGCAGAGTGTGACGAAGGAGACGCGGCAATGGCAGAACAGGCTTGCAGGAAGGAAGAGCTCCAGTATTACCGGTCTCAGGTAGACCCGGAAGATAGAACGGCTTTGAGAAGACCAAATACGGAGGACGAGAGAGCAAAGTTTAAAGCAGCCCAGGACACCAAGATGGTGGCTTTTGTCGAGGGTGATCCCTCCAAACAATTTTCCATAGGATCTAACCTAGACAACAAGAAGGAAGAAGCACTCATAGAGTTTATTCGTGAGAATCAAGACGTTTTCGCTTGGACGCCTAGTGACATGCCGAATATCTCGACCGAGTTAGCTGAGCACAGCTTGCACGTTGATCCCAAGTCTCGGCCTGTGAAGCAGGGCCTGAGGAAAATGAATGAGGAAAGAAGAAAGGCTATAGGAGAGGAGATAGCTCGGCTCCTTGAAGCCGGCTTTATCATGTGTGCTCAAACCGAATAGGAAATTAAAGCATAAGGAACACACCAAAAAATATCAAACAATTTATTTTTAAGTCTAACCCATTTCCTATGCATTGGCATTTTGTAATGAAACAAATAAAAGAAGCACATAATAGCAAGCATAGAAAGGTAGATCAAGTGCAACTTCAATACTTTCAGCAAAAAGAGGGGAAACTTAATATTGTTGAAATATGTGTAACCATGTTTCCCTCTCTCATAATAATTTTTAGTAGCATCATGAATAGATTCAACAATATGAATATCACATAAAACATTCTTATCATGAGCCACATGCATAAAAGAATCACTACTCTCCACATAAGTAAAATCCTCATTAGTGATAGTGGGAGTTAAACATTCATAATTTTCATTGCAATCATCATATATAGGAGGCATAGTATCATCAAAGTGAATTTTCTCCTCCAATCTTGGGGAACTAGAAATATCATGCTCATCAAAACCAACTTCCCCAAGCTTAAAACTTTCCATAGAATCAACAAGTATATCATTTTTATCCTCGATAGTAGGGGTACTAAAAATAACATATTCATCAAGACAAAATTCCCCAAGATCGAGGTTTTCCTTAGCAATAAAGGTGTTCAAAGAATTAGTACTACCACAAATATGATTGTTGTGCAAATAATTTTTCAATTTCTGCACAAACACTTCTTGTCCTAATTCAAGGTAGATATTATACAGTTCTAAAATTGTTTGGTTGTTTTCCATTTTATAATTTTTTTTTGTGTTTTAGGTTTATATGTTAGTATGCAAGAATAAAAGCTTAGCACAACGCTCCCCGGCAACGGCGCCAGAAAATTGCTTGATGACTCCCAAGTGCAGGACACTACTAGGAAAACAGCTATAGGAGTGATGATACCCGTGACGCACCAGCAAAACGGCGCGTCACGCCTAATAGCCGTGGCGCACCGCGATTCGGTGCGTCGCGCCTATAGCGTTACCCGCGGCGCACCAGACAGAAGACGCGTCGCGCCTATGTGTGGGGCCAAGGTAGCGAGCCTCCGAGGCATACCCGCGACGCACCGTGCTACTGGTTCGTCACGGCTATGTGGGATAAGGCACGGCGCACGTTCCGGCGGTGCGCCACGGATTAGATAGGCGTGACGCACCAAGGGATGGTGCGCCACGGCTACGGGGAGTACAGGTAGATAAGCCGTTCCCCTCTTCTCCTTCTCTCCACACCACACCAACACGTACAGATCGACGCGCCGCGCCGCCCTTCTGCATCGACTAGGAGGAGCCACGGGGGGGGGGGAGGAGGAGGAGCGCCGCCCTTCTGCATCGACACAGGCCGTCTTCCTTGAAGGGTAAGCCCCCTCTTCTCCCTCGCGCGCGGTACCTCATCCTCGCCATCCCTATAGATGTCAGGCTGTGCCTCTCTCGATCGGCTACGGCATTCTTCGGTGGTGGTCGAGCCCACGATGCCGGAGGATGTGACGAATGGTGCAGGCCCGGCCGGCATGGACAGACTGAAGTCTGCTCCGATCCTCGTTCGTTCAGAGTAGCATGTGTGGTGTGCGGAGGTCAAGGGCCTGGTTTACGTCTATGATTGCGGCGCTGTGATCCTTCCCCGCCTACCTAGTAGCTCAAGGACCTCATAACGCACCGCTGGCCGGCCCAGTGTACTCCTGCAATGGCAAGTATGACCTGAAAATGAGCGCCCGCCTTCGCCCACGAGGTGTTTGTGATAATGTCACAGAAAAAAAAAAAGTTCAAATGCCCGATTTGTTTAGGGTACTAGCTGAATGCATGTGCGTTGCTACGAGCTCCAAAAAATCTTCTTTGAAGTGTGCTTTGTACATGCCACTCCAAACACTATACTTCGTAGTCTTCCAACTTTGAAAACATGTCACTTCCCGTGGTGTGGTGTGGTGTATGTCGAGCATCAAGGTGGTAAAGGGCTTGCTATATTGGAAGCCTCTATAACACCTGACGCCAAGTGTGTCACATAGGGAAGAGCAGCAACACCTTGTGCTAGTTGTTTCTTAATGGCAGAATTAACAGGTCGAGCTGGTTGAGTATTTGGTTTTGGTGTCATGAAGTTTGAGCTTTCATTCTATTTTGTGCCCTTATTACTTACTTGATGTTTCAGCCTTCATCCTTTTTGATAGGAGTACATACTGCTATAGTCCTGACACTATGATTAGCTAGGATGCTGTTGTTGCTAGGATGCTGCTGCTAGGATGATGTTGCTGTTAGTATGCTGCTACTGTTGCTAGATGATGCTGTTGCTGCTAGGATGCTGCTGTTGTTGCTAGGATGTTGTTGCTGCTAGGATGAAATTTCTGCTGCTGCTGCTAGGCTGATGAATGTTTTGTAAGGTGAAATAGTCAAACAAGGGTTTAGGTTTTCTTTAATGAAATTAAGGAGTAAACATGCGCATGAAGCTCTCATACGGAACTGCTGTAATTTGGCGTGCTAATTGTGATTGGGTGGAAAATGCCCTCATGTCCTCAGCATATCAGTATGGGTAGCATCAGTTATCAGTAGAAAAGCACTTCTTATTTCTTGGGCATGTAACACATGTGATGCAAAAATCTATCAGCTTTATTAAGGACATGTTTGAATTGCAAATAATCAGATGTCACACAATTCTAGTCTACTTTATGTACCTTGTTTGGTGCCACTGATAATACTAATGTATACACTGGCAATTTTATCGCCTTTGCAGGTTGCTGCGGAGATATTTAATAAAAGAAAATACAAATATGAACCAAATGAAAAGATGTACACTATTTTAATTTATGGCTGGTGCAAAGTAAACCGAAATGACATGTCTCAGAAATTCCTAACAGATATGATTGATCATGGGATACAGCCGAACATAGTTACATACAATGTTCTCTTAAATGGTATCTGTAGGCATCCAAGTTTGTGTTTCTATAAGCATCTGTAGGCATTCAAGATAGGTTTTGTTTTAAGTTTTTTTTTGCAAAATGAGTTGTTTGCATGCTCTGTTTTTCCAAGGTAGGTCATACTTATAGTACATTTTCAGTATCGGGTATTTGTCAAGTTTGTGTTCAAATAAACATTTTCTGTTCATTTGGCTGCCTTTCTAATACTAACGTATACTGTTTGCTGGATAATAGCTATGCTCCTCTAACCTCTTTGTCTACTTTCTTAATTTAATAGAATATGGCTTGCAAAGTATGTCGGTCCCTATGTGCCCAAGAACGATTCACCGGGTCTTCTTTTATGATTGAGCTGAACGGCGGTCACCTTGATTCTTCGGTAATTAACAAACGATTCTTTTTATGTTAACTTGCAACTTGTGTTCTTTCGTTTTTCTATCCAGCTTAGATTGATATGTTTTTTAACAAAAGACTCTTTTATATTTCTTTTTTAGATTGTACCATGCAATATTCGGGAAGAGTTCAACGAGTTAGTAGGCAATATCGTGGATTTCGATGTTCACGGGACCACTTACAAAATTCGAGTGAAGAAAGAAAGAAAGAAGACCTACTTCTACGGGGAACAATTGGTGTCTATCATCGCCACCCATAATTTAAGCGGAGGTGATCTCTTTCACTTCTCTATGGCAGGACCGCAACCTCGTATCGTACTTCTGTATATGGGCGAGATTGCGAGCGAGGATAGCGAGACCATAGAGGTGGATGGCGGGAGTGAGGAGGAAAGTGAGGAGGATTATATGGACGAGGAGGACCCATGGAAACATGTGGTGGTTGCTCAAAGAGCCAATCTTAGCGAGCTTGAGAAGGACCGTGTCCTTCAGAAACTAGCTCAGATAGATAGCTACATCGGGGTCCCTTTCGTTCATCGCATCACCAACACTAATATCTCCAATGGACATGTCATGGTATGTTTCTTAACACTTTCTTATTCCTATAGTTGCTTAATTATGTTATAATGTGGCCGGTATTTGACATTGTGCTTTTATTCTTTCTTGGAATTGTGTGTTCTAGAAAATACCTATGGCGGTAGCGGACAGTGCTGGCATGGAGCAAGGTACCATTGGAGTACGCCGTGGAGAATCAGGAAATGTCACCGCAGTTCCGATCACCAGGGATAATGCTGATGGTCGCGTCATCTTCAACTCTCAAGCATGGAGGCAGTTCCATTCCGCAAGAGTTGGTATGGAGGCTGGCCGAGCTATTCTGATCACCATGAGGAATAGTGACATCCCCAACTTGGACATGATGATGGTCATCGACTACATCAGCGCCCGCTAGATAGATGAACTATGTGGTGATGATCGAGACTATGTAATATGGTTGTTTTCGGGACTAACTCCTTGATTTATTAGTAGTATATATGGTTGTTTTCGAGACTATGTAATATTTCTGCTATGAAACTTTATTCTGTCATTTTGCTGTGAATTGCATACCTGTATTTGAGCTACTGATATTCTTCTGTATTTTGTCTACTGACATTCTTCTGTATTTGAGCTGTATATACCTGTATAAATACGGTACTGCTTTTTTAAAAAAAATACAGCATAGTATAGCCGTGAAGCACCAAAACGAGTACCCGTGACGCACCTGAGAGATTAGGCGTGACGCACCTAGCAGTGGCCGCGGCGCACCACGGCCGTGCGTCACGAGTATAAATAGGCGCGGCGCACCAGCTTGGTGCATCACGGCTAAACCCATATGCGCGGCGTGATAGCCGTGACGCGCCCTGGTGCGTCACGGATAAGAAACTTGGTGCGTCACGGGTAAGCTTTTCCCTAGTAGTGGGAGATCAATTGTAGTACCTTTCGATAAGTATTTGAGTGTCGAACCCACGAGGAGCTGAAGGTAAGCTATCTATTCTCTAAAGCCCTATAACCCTCTTATATGGCTGTTTATGCAAAACAATAAGTTTGACTAAAAGAAACTAACTAATTAAAAGCAAGTGACGTGGAGTGTGGTTTGTCTAGTAACTAGTGAAGCATGTTTAAAATGCAAGTAATCCTAAAGCAAGTTTCTAAGCAAGTTTCACAAGTAGCAAGTAGCAAATATCTCAAGTATCTCAAGGGAGCAAGTGTTCTAGCAATAGGTGTTTCGTTCATGTGGTTGTCACAATTAGTGAAGCACATGTTTTAGTCTTAGTTGTTTCTTCTAGGAAGGAGCCATTAATAGGTATAGTCAAGTAAATGATCTACAACCCCTTATGATGGATCATGTGGCCAAGTAAATGACTGCACAAGATTGATTAAGACATAAAGTCTCACCATAGCCTTACGTTCTAAGGTCCCCTATATATATCCCCCAATAACTTAACTTTGTGGCTCGGTCTCAGGTTACTGTCACTCCCAAGTCACCACCACTCCATTATGCTACCGGTGATCACCTTACATGCATTCCCCAACATATGCGTGCACTCATATATTGTACATAAAGGCAATCATAGAAGATAACAAACTTGTATGCAACCAATCAACGAATTATTTCACCATTGCCAAGAATAATTCACTACTCAAACATAGACGGGGAGACACAATACATCAAGGGAATATAGTATTGCATCATACATCGTGTTTGCCAAGAGATTACAGTGGAGAGATGGAGCTGATCTTGCTGTAGATGTTGATGATGAACACGCCGGAGGGGGTGGAGCCCTCCGGGGGTGATCCCGGCGGCGTTTCCCCCCTCCGATCTTCTCCGGCGGCAACCTTCTGTCTCTCTGTTTCGTGGTTTCGTCTCTTGGCGCCGCCTCCTTCTCGAAAAGGCCAGGGGACCCTTTATATAGTCGTTTTCAGGTCACGAGACACGCGGGAGAAGAAAGATCGACGACATCGGAGCCACGGGGGCATAAAGGGGGCCCCACACGCGGCCAACGAATCTGGCCGCATGGAGGGTCCTCTTTTCCACCTGGTTGGCCTTTTGGCCCTCTAGTTTGGCCCATGTTCTTCGTCTCGAAAATTCTGAACTGTGCTCTTTGGCCTTGCCCTTTTTGGAGTCCCGAAGCTCCCGGAAAGTCTGAAACACTAAAAAGTACGTTTTCTGGAAAAACTGGGTTAGAACCAAAAGAAGGGGGATTGTTCAGAAAATCCCCAAAATCATTATAAAACATGAATATAAGTTGCTAATTTGTAGGAAAAATAAGTAATAACATGCAAAGTTCATGTATGCATTTTACATGCATCAGCGGGCGATAGACCTGTTGCGCACAACAGTAGCTCAACAGGCCAATTACCCGGATAACAGGAGTGGCATGCACAGAACACCATATGTTAGTCGGCAAAACGGGAATACCGGCTATATTCAGTCAAGCTCGGCACGGCGGAGGGAAGAGCAGCAGCAAATGCCGCCTCCTCCCCATAGGCCGGCAACGCCTGCAGCATCAGCGGCGCAAGCCATTGTGGACAGTTCTCGAGCCAGACGTGCAGCGGCCGGGTCTGCGGTACAAGGGCCGGTAGCGGTTGCACCCCCCGCTGTACCCGCTGCGGGATCGCACGTTTCCCGACTGAGGCCAGTACCGGCAAACCTCGCCAGGCCTAAGTGTTTGTCGGATGCCATCAGGGCTGAGCCTTACCCGGATAAATTCAAGGAGCCGGGTAAAGTGGTTAATTATGAGCCGACCATGGACCCAGAGACCTGGTTGAGAAGTTACGAGATGGCTATGTCGAATCGCAACGCATCTGGAAATCTCCAAGCCAAGTTTATGTACCTAATGATGTCCGAAGGAGCAGCAAAGTTGTGGTTTAATAACCTACCTGAAAGATCCGTCAATTCATGGAGTGAGCTCAAAACTGCCTTCATCAAGCACTTTCATGGGACCTGCAGGAAATTATTCACGATCGATGATTTAGAACGATGTGTCCAGAAGAAGGGAGAGTCGGCGCGCAGCTGGGTGCGCCTGGTTATGGAAATTCTCCACTCGTCCACGGATATCCATCCAAAGGATGCATTACAAGCTATGGCGAAAACGTGCAAGTACATACCCTTAGTGCAAAAACTGACACGCATGAAGTCTAGTCGGCACACTTCAGAGGTTACAATGGGAGAGTTGATGGATGCGTGCAACAAGCACGCCGCCACAGATACCACAGAGGAGGATGTTGATGAAAAAAAAGCGAAAGCCAACGCAAATAATAATGGAAGACCCGGCAATGGGACCGCATCGGGTAATAACGGAGGAAATAACAGAAATAACCAGCACAAGCGCCCATACGAAGGAAATTTCGAGTTTGTCGCTAGTACAGAAGTCGGGTTTGCAAGACCCAGGGCAGAAGGAAATTTCAACAGAGGAAACTTCAATGGAGGAAATTACCAAGGACCACCAATGCCGGCTAACCATATAGAGGCCTTAAGGATGCCCTGTCCGCGTCATAGCAGGAATGGCAGGCCGGCTAATCATTCATTGGAGCAGTGCGTGGATTTACAAAGATGGAAGAATGAGGAAATACATAAGGCCCTGCGAGGTGCAGGCCAAGGAGGAGGACCGGGTCTGGGTGGAAACCCGGGCAACGAGCCACCACCCGCCAGTAACGCAGGAGGCGGCAATCCGGGTAATAATCAAGGAGGTGCTGAAGGTTTGCAAGCCAACCCAAAACAGTTAGGACAGTACCACGTTCATACTACCGGGACTTCCAACAAAGATAGAAAGATACTTAAAATGGTCGTAAACTCGGTTTCTTCATGTGTTCCGAGATATTTGAGATGGTCAGATCAAGAGGTAACATGGAGCAGAAGGGATCACCCGGAAACAATAGAACATCCAGGTGTGTTAGATTTGGTGGTTGCACCACAGGTCAATGGTAACGAGCTGAAAAAGGTTTTGATGGATGTTGGAAGTAGCATCAATATCTTATATTGGGAAACCTTCCTACGCATGGGGTTCAAGGAGTCTCAGCTGCAGAAAAGCATGGAATTGTGCCCGGTCACTCGGCGTGCCCTGAATGAAAGATAACACTAGAAGTTGCTTTTGGAGAATCCAAGGACAATTTACAAGTGGAATGGCTCACATTTGAGGTGGTAAAATTGCGCAGTCCTTATCACGCGCTGATCGGAAGGCCGTCTTACGCCAAGTTCATGGCCAGGCCGTGTTACGTATACCTACAGCTAAAGATCCCGGGTCCAAAGCAGACCATTACTATACATGGGAACCGGGCTGTGGCAGCAGAGTGTGACGAAGGAGACGCGGTAATGGCAGAACAGGCTTGCAGGAAGGAAGAGCTCCAGTATTACCGGTCTCAGGTAGACCCGGAAGATAGAACGGCTTTGAAAAGACCAAATATGGAGGACGAGAGAGCAAAGTCTAAAGCAGCCCAGGACACCAAGATGGTGGCTTTTGTCGAGGGTGATCCCTCCAAACAATTTGCCATAGGATCTAACCTAGACAACAAGCAGGAAGAAGCACTCATAGAGTTTATTCGTGAGAATCAAGACGTTTTCGCTTGGAAGCCTAGTGACATGTCGGGTATCTCGACCGAGTTAGCTGAGCACAGCTTGCACGTTGATCCCAAGTCTCGGCCTGTGAAGCAGGGCCTGAGGAAAATGAATGAGGAAAGAAGAAAGGCTATAGGAGAGGAGATAGCTAGGCTCCTTGAAGCCGGCTTTATCATGGAGGTTTTTCACCCGGATTGGTTGGCAAATCCGGTTCTGGTGCTGAAAAAGAGCAACGAGTGGAGGATATGCATAGATTACACGAGTCTCAACAAGCATTGCCCAAAGGATCCGTTTGCCCTTCCAAGAATAGATCAGATCATAGATGAAGTGGCAGGAAGTGACCTATTGTGTTTCCTGGATGCTTATTCCGGGTCTCACCAGATTAAGCTCAAAAAGGAAGATTGGGAGAAAACATCGTTCATAACCCCCTTTGGAGCTTTCTGTTCCAAAACTATGACCTTTGGGCTAAAGAACGCTGGCGCAACGTAACAACGGTGCATTCAGAAGTGCTTTGAGGATCAGATTGGACGCAACGTCCATGCTTATGTTGATGACGTGGTGATTAAAAAAAGGAAAGCAGAAACATTCATTGACGACCTAAAGGAGACGTTCAGGAATTTGAGAAGATATCAGATGAAGCTTAACCCCACAAAGTGCGTGTTTGGGGTCCCAGCAGGAAAGTTACTCGGTTTTATCGTTTCTGAGAGAGGGATTGAGGCAAACCCGGAAAAGATCAAGGCCATCCAAAGTTTGAAAAATCCGGAAGGCCTGAAGCACGTTCAGAAGCTCACAGGATGTGTAGCAGCGTTAAGCCGGTTCATATCCAGGCTTGGAGAAAAAGCAATACCCCTATACCGACTCTTGAGAAAAACCAACAAATTTGTATGAGACCAAGAGGAGGACGAGGCGTTTGAAGCTCTGAAAAAGCAGTTATCTGAGGCACCGATACTGGTAGCGCCGGGTCCCAAAGAGCCCATGTTGCTATACGTTGCGGCCGGGCCCCGGGCAGTCAGCGCAGTGTTTGTAGTTGAGCGCAAGGAGGATGGAAAGGATCATCCGGTACAGAGGCCGGTTTATTACGTGAGTGAAGTTCTATCGGAAGCAAAGCAGCGTTACCCATATTGGCAAAAGTTAGTTTTCTGGGTCTTCATGGCCAGCCGGAAATTGAAACCATACTTTTAGGAACACCCCATAACAGTGGTTAGCTCCATACCAATGGCAGATATTATCAGAAACTCAGATGCGACATGTAGAATAGCCAAGTGGGCCATTGAAATGGGAGATTATCATATCAACTACGAGCCCAGGTACGCAATCAAATCCCAGGCTTTAGCTGATTTTATCAATGATTGGACTGACACAAGCATGCCCACAATGATGCCAAGTTCCGAGTCTTGGGTGATGCACTTTGATGGTTCCAAGCAATACGAGGGATCAGGAGCTGGGGTGGTACTTACATCGCCCAAAGGAGACAAACTGAGTTACGTGCTGCAAATTCACTGCGATTGCTCCAACAACGTGGCCGAGTATGAGGCATTATTACACGGACTGCGAGTAGTAAAGGAGATGAACATCCGGATAATACGGTGCTATGGAGACTCGGACCTTGTGGTACAGCAGGTCTCAGGAACCTGCGATAGAAAGGATGCAACAATGGCAGCGTATCGCAGAGAGGTAGACAGGGTGGCCGGGTCTTTTTCCGGGTATGAGGTGGAACACATTGACAGGCGAAAGAACGAGGCAGCAGATGCGCTCGCAAGACTCGGTTTGCGCCGAGAGCCTGTTCCACCTAATGTCTTTGTGGACGAGTTATGGCGGCCTTCTGTCAAAACCGAATCTGAAGAAGAGGTGGCTAACCAAGACCCGGATTTGGAGCTTGTGGCCGCTGTACGCGCTATTCCCGAGTGGACGGAGCCGTTTCTGGCCTACCTGTCACGGGGCGAGTTACCACCACAGGAAGTTTTAGCCAGGAAAATCCTGAGACGAGCAAAGAGCTATTCTATCATCAATGGGGAGTTGTATAAACGAAGTGTTGCATGAGTCTTTTTGCGCTGTGTAGCACCAGAAGAAGGCCGATAGATTTTGAGGGAGATCCATGAAGGTGATTGTGGGCATCATGCCTCCACAAGATCCCTGGTGACTAAAGCATATCGGCACGGTTTCTTCTGGCTCACGGCTTTAGCAGACGCGGAGCGCTTGGTGGCAAGGTGTGATGGATGTCAAAGGTATGCTCGCCAAACCCACATGCCGGCTATGGAGTTGCGAACAATCCCGTTGACCTGGCCGTTTGCAGTCTGGGGTTTGGATATGGTGGGCCCCTTTCACATATCGCCTTGCAAAAAGACTCATCTTTTGGTGGCTATTGATAAGTTTACTAGTGGGTTGAAGTTATGCCAGTCACCAATTGTGAAGCAGTCAAGTTTCTGAAAAAGATCATCTATCGGTTTGGATATCCCCATAGCATAATAACAGACAATGGAACCAACATGTCCTTAGGTGAGATGGAGAAGTTCTGTGGAAACAATGGCATCCTCCTGGACATAGCCTCGGTAGCCCATCCACAAGCTAATGGACAGGTGGAGAGGGCAAACCAGGAGTTACTTCATGGGTTGAAACCACAATTACGAGTCCCATGCCTCAGAGCTGCTGGAGAATGGGTCGAGGAGTTACCATCAGTGGTTTGGGGAATTAGCACTACACCTAACGGATCTGTCGTGGGATAATCACGGCAGATGTTACCGGGGGTAACTGATCTAGGGGCAAGTCGACACAGGTATTTGGGAGAGGGTTTAGCTCGAAGGAAGACATGGCGAAAAGCAATCTAAGAGCCGGAAAACAACTCGCCGGATCTCGATATGATTATACTGGATGCTCGATAATAGGTGTTACAGTTATGACTTGAATCTCTCTCAGGCGAAGCCTAGGGGTTGGTTTATATAGTACTCATACCCCCTTTGGCTTGCCATACAAAGCGCTCCTTGAGTCCTACTCGAACTCTATATACAAACCTAACTTTCCTTACCATAACCCACAATCCGGGTTACGATCCTTACAAGCCCTGGGCCTTTCTGAAGCTTCTTTGTTCTTAGCCGGATTTGGTCCATCCGCCGTTTGGGCCGGATTACACCTGGGAGTTGGCATACCGGGTTACTATCCCCTCATCAGTAGTCCCCAGGATAGCGCGGGCTTCATGGATTCATTCTTGAGGCGCTCGCTATCCCGATAGCTCGATCCTTCCTCGAACGCCTAATGGGCCTTTCCATATTTGAACCCTTGCTCCGAACGCCCACAACGCCAAATCCGCGCGGATAATTACTGTTCCGCAATTTCCGGCTTTCTGGCCGCGGGTGAGCTCACCACCTCCCTTATAAATATCAGCAGAGGGTAACCCTAAACCATTCACCTCGTTTCGTCATTTCTTTCTCCTCGCTCCCTCACAATTCCGGCCGCCGGGCTCACGCGCGCTTCCAGAGATAAGGCCACCTCCGGCCGCACCCGACCTCGAGCTCTCCAGCGCCGCCATCGAGCCCCGCCGCCACGCTCTTGTTTCTTTCATCAAGGACTGTGGTGAGACACTCAAGCCGCGCCGCGCACCGGCCTCAGTTCGGACCTCAACTCCTTCGGTAAGCCCCTCTCAACCATCCAACTGAAACCGGCAATTTCATCAATTTGACCAAGATTGGATCTGAGTCAACCCGCAAATCAATTTTAGGGAACCATCAAATTAGTCCGCTTCGATAGTCCTTAGCTTCTTCAAGCACCTGATACGCAATCACCACTCATTTCCGCGCCCTTATTAACCATTAAACTTCATATAAGATTACTTGCAAGTCCTTCGATTCTAGATCCGTTCCGCCTTGTTTTCTCCGCCTGCCGCATTAACACCCGGATAATCCTTCTTTTCCAGTTAATCCCTCCTCAGTAAGGTATGGGCAACCATCCATGTTCACCCAACCCACCTCAATACGTAAGTAATTAACAATTTACTCAACTTCATCCGACACCCGGAAAATCTTCAGCACTTAGCTTCGTAGCGCATTACCCGGGTCTTGTTTTAGCCTTCAGCGTCTTAATGTCTCCAGATTCAAATGAGTTGATGTTCCGAATCTTACCCCACACATTTCTTGTCCCTTGCAGGTCAGCTCCATGGCTCCTAAAAGACAGGGAAAACACCCGGCTCCTGCAAAGACCTCCCAAACCGCTTCTGCCGACTGGGGCCGGTCTTCAACAACGAGGGCCAAACTGGATGGGATGGCCGAGCTAGGAATCCTTCCTTCCCAAAAGGAAATACACTGGAGGGCTCCTGGCGATGAGACCCGTCCCACTCCTACCGGGAATGAGGTAATCTGCTTTACCGAGCACGTGATCCGAGGGTTCCGTCCTCCGGGTCACCCCTTCTTCCGAGAAATCCTAAGCCACTACGGCCTCCGGGTGTTCGACATAGGGCCTAACTCTATGCTGAACATCACCCACTTCATAGTCTTGTCCGAGTCTTACCTGTGCATTCAACCAAGCCTAGCTCTTTTTACCGAGTTATTTTACTGTGAACCGTGCCGCGAGAGCGATGACGGAGCAATCCTTACTTGCGGCGGGGTATCTATCCAACGCCGCAAGCACTCGCTGATGCCAGCCCTTAATCTGAACTCCCACGCCAAAAATTGGCAGCTATCCTTCTTCTATTGCCATGATACCTCTCCGGATGGCGAGAGGAAATTGCCGGGTTACTCGGAGACCCCCCTCGAACCCTCCGCGTCTTTCAATGCTTTTGCGCCTGATCCTGATAGGGAAGCGATTCAGCCCCTTCTGGCCAAATTAGCAGCTTTCTCAGCCCATGGCCTTCTCGGGCTCAACTTAGTAAAGACCTGGGTGGAGTTCCGGGTTCAACCCAACTCCATTCGTTCAAAACTGCTGCACGAATACTCGGGCCATATCACAGACTCCCTCCGCTACTCCACCAAAAACTTCCCTGCCGGTAACACCATCAAGACCATCAAGGGCTTCTTGGTGGAGAGACTGGACGTCATAAAGAACACCGCCGGGTTACCCCCGTTTACTCGGGAGAATCCCGCCCCAGCGGTGAGTCCTGCCCCCTTTTTCTTATTTCAGTACTTTCGTCCGCTACAGCCTTTAACCATCATTTGTATTTACCTGTTTACAGGCCGACGATCCCTTCTGGAAAGTCGAAAACTCTCCTCCTTCTCAAGACCCCGAAGAAGAGGTCGAGTCTGTGGATGATGATGAGGGTATTCCTCCATAACCTTTATACCTGCCTTTTATCTGTGCTGTTTCCCTTATCTGATATTTACTCGGCTTTCAGGGTCGGGGGATGACGAGGAGGAAGAAGAAAATGACCCGGAAGCCACCGAGTCTGACCGGGAGCCTCCAGTTGGAAACAAAAGGAAGGCTAGAGGGGTAGTTGAAAAGGTTCCCTTCT